>CAJUYH010002610.1:0-38783 GCA_910591685.1 Galerucella tenella
TCTTTTAAGGAAAAGGGAGATTGTAATGATTTTATTTCCTTCCCTTTCTCTCACATTTACCAAAACGACATGGTCATAATGAATTCAATGTACATTTCCCTTCTTTGAGATTGTAAATGTTAGATGAATGCACATTACCCAAATGAGGTTGCAAATGTGCACCTTTACCGGAAAATGTGTACATTTGCCGCAATATCTACTTTTACCGTAACATATACATATACATACCTACTAGCGTCGATGCTTTTGACAATACTAAATAAATACTTTCGACATGTTTAACTATAATTTCTACTCTGCTTTTATATGAGCTTGTTAGTTAATGATATAGACAACCAAATACACGTTCGATAATAATAATGATAATTTTATCTTTACACTAAATAGATACTGTAATTACAGATAAAACATTTAAACAGAAAAAGAGATGTTACATACCGGTAGTAATGGCATCAATCTCAATTCACCAAAAGAAAACTTTTATTCTGGTACTTTGTTGAATTGAAGAAGTACCTACTAAAAATAAATATTGTCATTTATCAATTGCTATCCAATTGTGCTCCAAAAAACATTTATAGAGGTCCCACTCATTTGTTACGCTACTGCCAATAAGTAGAATTCACTACTTAAAACATACTTAATAAACAATTTGATACAATAATTATGTGAAATATGTAATATCAAACACCCAAAAAATTACAAATATTGTAGTATTTCCTCCTTTTCGAGGGATTTTTAAAACAACCGTACAAGTCATTCAATTTTAGACAATCTCCTATTGACAGGGACTTTCTTTGTCCTATCGGTCTAGGATGCGGTTGTTTGGTAGTTATAGTAGGTTTTCCTTTTTTCTTTGTGAAGAAATACTTTCCGAAATGCATAATGGAGTCATAATCGTATTCGAAGCTGTAAGTTGTGTTGTCCAAGCTCTGCTTCACGAAATTTGATTTAAAACCTACAACATACAAAACTTTTTTTCCTCTGTCACGAAAATTGCAATAAATTCTCACGTGGTACAATATTATCGGTATGAATTTTGACAAAATTGTCCCTGTCCCATCTGGATTGTTCGTGAAATACTCCCAAAGCATGCATTAGCTCGTGGATAGCTCTACCTTCAGTGCCTAGACAATTTGGTCCCCTTCTGTCAGGAGCTTGCAAACTAAGAATTTGAGCACCTCCTAAAAAATGATTTTCTTCATATATTATAATTTCGTATAGTCAAGAAGGTGAATATAAAAACCTCAATTCAATAGTATTTTATATAATACATTTTACCTACGACCCCCCCTGTAATCAGTCAATAACACACAGTCAGTATCAATGTAATGACGTCTATTACGCACTGTAAAAAAAACGCACAGCTGTAAAGTAAATCGCACGGCTTCCCTAGCAACATCCTAGCAACTGTCAATAGACGTCTCCATTTTATTCAAAATTTACTATTTGAAAACATTAGATGTGGCTACGTTTAACTATGAAAAGCCCAAAGGGTTATGTATATGTATTGATTATAATTGAAAAATGGAGTTTCGATTATCAACAATATATTAATAATGATTAATCGTTAGTTCTTAGTAATTCCAATTTGATGACCAGGAGATCCCTAAGGACAGTCTGGTCTACCTTGTGGTTTCCTCTTAGCTTCGGTTCTCTCCATTGACCTTACCGGCATGGGTTATACCTACCGATAGTAGCACTACCGCCGGCCTTGCTCTCAGGATCATTGAACTTACTGAGCCCTCTCACTTCGTCAAAGTTATGGAAACCCTGAGAACGAATCCTGGTCAAACCAATGGCTTTAAGCCAATCGACAAAGCCCTAATTACGACTTTAAGCACAGTGAAGACCGCCCTTTGGAAAATAAATTGCCAAGAAAGGTGCTATGCAACTTAAACAGGCTTCGAACTCATCACGGCCGCTGCAACTCATTGATGTATAAATGGGGCCTCTCGGATACTGAAAGCTGTGTCTGCGGTCATCCTCAACAAACAACAGACCACATCATGATGGAGTGTCCACTTCTTGCCTACAACGGAGATATTGAAGAAATCAAGAATTTACAAAACGGAGCCATTGAATGGCTGAAGACATTGAACCTCTAATTCCAATTATAACCATACGCTAAATAATAATCGTTAGTTCTTTAATGTGCTTCTTTCATTGGTAATAGAGTAATAGAGATGGAGTTTTCCAAGCACCTCTAAATATGTAACTGTTATTTATTATGCTTCTTATAAAAAATACAAGTACAAGTAGGTCGTAGGTAAAGTATAGTACGTAACTCGTGTTGTAGAGCATTTTACGCACTCACGGAATTACTTTTCCATTCGTGGTGCGTAAAATGCTCCTTACCACACACGTTACGTAATATACTATTATTTCTCCTGTCGCCGTCTACCTACATTCGAGTACACGCACACTAAATGTACAGAATGCTTTAACGATTTTTTTAAAGTGCTATTGAAATCATTGAAATACAGTAAAAGCTCCTTTTTTGGTCTTCCTTCCTATTTTCTCTGCTAAAGGTTTAGTCGCGGATCTAATCGCTACATACGTATCAATAAAAAGGATTCCAATAGGTATCTAACCCAATATCCTTTGTAAACGCATCGTCAAATAGACTAATAAAAAAGAGAAATAGACCGTTAAACCCTCGTGCTTGAAAAATTCAAATGAAGAAGGACCTGCCAGTGGAAAATTTCAACACGACGGCTTTGCTTCAGTGTATGAACCAAAGAATAATCTAGGCCTTAAGCTTTATTACATTAGACGAACCTTCAAAATATTCAATAAAATGGAATGTGATCCTGATATAAATGTAATGGAAGGCTCGAAGAAATTTGACAGCAAAATGAATCGTAAACATAAGAGAACCATTGGAAAACTGAAGCCATACACATTGGAATCATGCTGGAAAAAACTGTGGCCTGCTCTGATTGCGGAAAATGACGAAGAATCTGTGCAAATTCAAACTTTGACTGCAAACAAGCCGAAACTGCAAGTGGAATAAGACAATATGGGTTCGAATATATCTAATGCCACTGCTGAATATCGGTCTGAATTGAAGGAGCTTTTAAAAACTGCCAAGCAAAAACAATTACAAAATTCTTTAAACCATTGCCTAAGCCCGAAGATAATAATTAATCATTTTTTTTTATTTTGACACCAAGGAACGTATCCCCTATTCTATATTCACGGTATATTTACCATTTACTATAGGTGATAAAAACTTGTTACGACGACGCTGTGTACTTACCAAAACGTCCCACAAAGGACCAGCAGCCTTTTGGGTATTTTATAGGCCAGATGAGAATATAATCTTTGCTTGTACCATTCCATGGAACAAATTTTATACAAGTCATAAAGTTTATTATTTTTATTGCTTTTAATATAGTAACTTGGTCGGATGGTTCTGGAAAATATATTGTAATATAATGAATACGAGAATGAAAAATTCTATAACAGTGTGGCGGGTAACAATATTTTTGATAAAAATATTGTGATTGAAACATTTCTTCCAGTGAAGAATATCCAAATTCAAATGAGCCTTTAAGCGAACGTTTTCATCAGTAAACTTTAAGTATTATTAGCATTTATCAAAATAATGAAAAAAATTCAAAGTTTGACACGTATTCTTACCATATAATGGGCTGATAGTATATGGAACAATTCCATTGCCCCATAATTTATCTGGAAAATTATCAAATTTAATTCCTACTCTCCAATAATTATAAAATTCATTTGTAAGGGCCATGTCTCCTTGGAAAAGCCCTGGGGAGAGTTCAGGATCCATGGATTCTTCTTCAAACGTTTCGTTTGGGGAAATAACTGAAAAATATTATGTTTATAAAACATTCTCCTTACTTCTTGTTCATAAAACTTGTTTGTTTCAATATAGTGTGCAACAAAACTATCGAAAAGACTAATTAATTATTCATAGTATGAGATAGTAGTGTTTTAATTCCAATGTACTTATATATAAAGAAGTAATACAAGGTGTTTATTTTGATTGGGTCTGTTTCATTTAAACTTATTCGTGACCCTGAACGTAAGAAAGTATTGTTACACTATCCTGTATGCCATAAATTTATTTTAACTGTAAAAATACCTCATAAACTAACCGATATCAGGAACTGGTGAAAACATCACATCCGGTATAGGAGGCATTATAAATTTCGAAGAACAGCTTCCAAATATTATCAGAAACAATAAACAGGATAACCGAACGAAGCACTTCATTTTTACAGCAACTAATATGCTCTTACATGTTATAATGTCAACCAAGGCATGACAAAAGCAGCGAACCGTCTTGAGGAAGTATAAATCGAAAACTAGTACTCAAGAAATTTTAATTTTCAGTACCGTAACAATTTGGTACAATCGTTGGATGGACGATCTCTTGTTTTCATTTGTTCCACAGAGGCGGACTAGGGTGTGTTCAAAACCATGAAGTTATAGATGAATATAGGATGCTTAAACTTACCACATACTTTTTTAGATATCAGTCTTCCTGTGAAAGGCTAATATCGTATCTCACCCTGTCGACAAACAACAAATTTCCATACGTTTATTATAACACCGGGATTTCCTATAAATATCACCAGTCCCAGTTTCTACGTTTGTGATTAATACAAATCAATCCCCCCCCCCATTTTATTTCTCTAGCTCGGTAAGTCCTAATCGAAGATGATGGACATTTTTATCGTATTTACAGTGTAAACTTTACAATTTAACTTCAGTTTCTGAAGAAAACAACTTGGTCATCGAAATTCCACGAAACTATTTTTAACCTATATTCAGTTCCATCCAACATTCTGAAATGTTTTGTATAAATATATGGCGATAAATATGCCGAAGAATTTGTTTGACTATCATAAAGGGTTCTTCCCGAGTAATTTTAAATATAATAATAATAAATTCAAAAAGCATTCTGAAAGAGAATTGAATTTTAGATTCAGTAGACAAAATTGAACAATTTTTTTTCAAGTACTTGGAGAAAGCTTAAAGAGGTAACAGATACATTCTAATCACTACAGAAAAATCCAAGAGCTCTTACCAGACAATCTACCAATTCCCTTTTTTTAAAAACGTCACAATTTTTCAAAATATATTCTTTTCACTGACGAGGTCATCTGTATGCAGGAATTACAAACACTGGTGTGGTGAGAATTTACATATTACATGGGTATCGCATTACAAACACTCGTATAAACTTTATGATCGGGCAGGTACTCAGGGTAACAGACTAGTGGGTATTGTGTTCAGCAGACTTTTCGAAAATCATTATTCGAGATATCAGAAGAGCTTTGTCGCACTTATAGAAGGTAACGCGATTGTTTGATTCACCATTATCCGAATATATGGATTGGTGGAGGAGAAGAAGCTCCGACTCATTGGTATACTCAGTTTGATTAATTCAATAGCTGCAAGACAAAATTGAGCATCACTTAAATGAGTTTTCGCCAAATTTAATTACATTCTCTTCTTGTAATTACTTGTTTAATTAATAACTTCGGAACTTCTCTGGAAATTTGTGGAATGTTATGTTAAAATATCTACCATGTAACTAGCGGCCTCTATGAGAGTGAAAGCAATTCATATGATTTATCAGCTTCGTATATACCTACATGCATACAAGTCTGAACATAATCGTGAAAAATGTGTAAACATTTTCCCAACACCCTGTACCTGATGAGATAAGATTTTTGGTGGCTAAGATAATGTGATGAACTTTTATGAACACACCCTTGATTTATATTTTATTTTTGTTTTGAATTAATAAAATTTTAACGTTTTTTTATATGAGTTCGGCCCTGCTATTTTAATGAAGACCACGACATTGGACGACCTACATAAGAGCTACTAATAATTTGTAAATTTGTGATGGTTGACGTCTTCTTGGTATTATGTTGGTCATTTGAACATTAAAATTTTTGATTTAATAATTATTCCACCATTTTTTTCGGTCAATTGTGGAAATTCGTTGTAGAAAATTGAAATGCTAAAATCTCTTGTCGATTTCTCACTTATAGAAATAGAAGTGTTGAAAATGTCTTCGGTTTTCGTGCACGGCTGATTCAAATAGCTTTGGTGTGAATAATATACCATATGAAATGAAACATATTTATTTTTCATATGAAATTTACTTATAAATAAATCACATCATTATATATTATGTCCGACTGAATGAAAAAATGGAAAAAAAATAAAATAAATACATTTTTGTTTAATACTTAGCTAATAATAATTTACTAATTAACGCTTTTATTAAATTTAAAATTACTAGAAATCACAATTCTTTGTTTTTACGAAGAACTATCTTGAGGTTCATAAATATACCAAAAAATAATAATTAAAAATTCTTTAATGGGACTAGGATTTACAACATTTGAATTGAAATTTAAAGACAACATATTATTTTATTTACAAACTCGAAATGTCATAAAATTCCTGTAGGATCAAATAGACTTGAACAATGAAATGTTTTCAACTGAAACTGTAAAAAAGGGAAAAGATTTATTTAGCAAAACGATTTTGAGAAAAATGTTGAAATTAGTACTCTTTTATAGTCTCAACTTTTTTGTGCAGTATCTTTAATTAAAATGTACTGTTCAGATGGTACTAATATGCTCATAAGATAATTTTATATTGCAAAACAATCAGTGAATTCGCACGTGTTTACAAGATGAGTTAAAAAATAAATTTCGTTATTATTAATCGACCTTTCTGAAAATTTCTGTCCGTCATTCAAAAGGGATTATGTTCTAATAATGGGAAAACATTCCGATAGACATTTATCATTTCTTAAATCGTCTTGTTTGATGTTGCGCGCCAAAAACATTATTATCTTCCTCAATAAACACAAAGTTAAAATAGTTTGATACACTTAACCGATAATGTGCTTCAAAAAGATGAAATTTCAGTACACAAGATATTTTCAATTCATGACATGGATTTGGCAGCTTTCTCTTTTATCAGTATTTCCTTGCTTTTCACCTGATTTTAGTGTCTTTAACACTTTATTCTGATCAATACTTGAAACACGCATTGAATAAATCCATATTTAAATTCAATTGTGAGTCTTTTCAAACCACATTTTAAAAATGTACAAAAAAAATCTAAAAAAGAGTACACACATATCATGATCCCAAATCACCAGGTCTTCACAAATTACGACTACATTTCAGTTTTCTGGTTCTCTATTAAATAATATTTGTCATTAGCTAAAACACGAAATAGTTGAGACCATTTATCATGTAACCGTCAAACACAATCTTTGGCGACAAAAAATACTACCATTCTGTTTTTTATACAAAATTTTGCATAGAAAAATTTGTTTCTATTCTTCTTTCGGATCGTCGAAACAGCTCTCCTTGTTTTCACAGAAAACTAATTCATATTATTTAATAAAAAATTTTCTATTCACTTATAACATATCTATATAGTAAATATTTTCAATATTCACCTACTATATAGAGTTTTAAAACTGCCTCTTCTAAATTTATCACTAAACTTAAGGTATCTCTATTGATCACTTTAATTTTCTGGAAAACAGATTCCAAATATAACCCTATCCCTATTTGCCACCACAGTTCTGAGTTCGAACTTCCTCATTTAGAATCACAAAAATATTATAGTTAATAAAATGAAGAAAACTGATACGAAAGTTCAGAGAAAGGCACTTTATAGTAAAGCAAGTAAATAAATTGGACTAGTATTATAAACAATACCTTGGTAGATAGAAAACTATATCCTAAAAGTAGCACAAATAAAGGTATCAAATATAAAAAACGGCTATGACCTTCCTAAACATGGTAAGAAGCAGAATTGGTAAAGATCCCTTAACCTTTAAACCACCAAAAGAAGTATCCTACAGACCAATTCTGTCGAAACTTTTTGGGAAAATATATCTCATTAGACTAAAACGAATTATAAACAATGAAAAAATAATTACAGAACGCCAATTTGGCTTTTGTATTACAAATATGTTTGTAAATAATTAGAACATAAAAAAGGTTGATCTGTATATTTTCTGGATGTGACACAGGTTAGTGATAAGGAGTAGCATGATGGATTCAATTATGAATGAAACAGTTTTGGCAGCCTGTATAAGATTTTAGTTATATAATCAATTATTAAGCAATATATGAACTGTCAGTTTTAAAGATATCTTGTATATCTCAGTAACCTCATTTTTGTTATTGCTAAAGATTTAAATGAATAAATCAATTTTTTTTTTCAGGAATTTGAGAATATTGACAATTGATGAATTGTGAATGAATCTTATTTTGATGGGTCATTTATTTAAATAATTTGTATAGATACTATTAAATTCCAATTCCGTCAAATAAGTGATAGCACCTTTAGGTGTAATGTGATCTTTTAATGAATTGGCAATTTTTCTGGATGTTTCTGCCCAAATGAGGCATGCTTCATTTTCCTCGAAATTTAAGGAGAGCACTATAAGTAATAATATTTTGAATAGATGAGGCTTTTACTTGATGTAGATCCATAGTAAGTTATGAAATCAAACAATTTTATTTTGTAAAATCTACATTGTAATTAAACATAAAGTGACGCGTTTCGCTAACACAGTAGCTTTTTCAAACGTTGGAGGTATAATGAGAAACTTTCTATTTATACAGTGCCTTAATACTAAATTATACGGAAATTTAACAATATTGTTGTTAAATTTCCGTATAATTGTTAAATTTCCGTATAATTGTTAAATTTCCGTATAATTTAGTATTAAGGCACTGTATAAATAGAAAGTTTCTCATTATACCTCCAACGTTTGAAAAAGCTACTGTGTTAGTGAAATGCGTCACTTTATGTTTAATTACAATGTATATTTTACAAAATAAAATTGTTTGATTTCATAACCTAATAATATTTTGATTGGCTAGAACATATATAAATTACTGAAATCGGTCCGGAGTTCAGATTACTCTAACAATTATGGGTTTAAGCCAGATGAGATCGTCTTATTTTCTTATTGAATGCCAATATACAGTGTTGCCCATAGTTCAATTCAAGCTACTGGCAATAGCATTGCTATTGACAAAACTATGAACCATTCTTGCTATGAAGGCAGAAACGGAATACACAATTTCTTGACCATATTGCTCTATGCTATGACCATAACAATATTGTTTATACAACAATGTTTTCAGCAATATGCAAGCAGAATAGCACCGATAATCTCTGAAAATTTTACGAATCAATGTCGAATGAAATTGGATGAGGCAAAATCGGTTAATCTCAATTTCTCAAATAAAAGGTGAATTTATCTGTATTAAAATAAATTATAACCAAATACCTATACCATGCTGATACAGCAATATATAATTCAGGTATGATATTGGATGCCAAGCCCCGCTGGAGAGGTAACTTCACAAAGAACAGCAAAATATATCCAATTCAAAAAAATGTACATGCTAATCGGAAATAAGAAGTCTACTCTTAGCCTACAACAAAATACTCCAATATTAACAAATTCTCAACCTCCTATATGGAGAGCTGTGTACTAAAGAGCATTTCAAACTCAAAGTGTGATGATTATGTATGTTAGTTAGTGTAGTAATAAAATATTACAAACTATTAAGGAACGCTAGTTTCTTAGATTTATTTTTTGTATTGTAGTAACATACAATATATTATAGATTGACTGTAGAACGGCAAAATAATGAATTTCAACAAATATATAGAATAGATATAGGGATGCAATTCTACTCTCTTTGAATAAAATAAACTATTAAACACTATAAAAATTGTGCTCAATTAATCAACATTCCGTCAATTTAAATTTTCAGATTTCTCGATACTCTCGCATACCAGACAACCTTCGAAAATTTTATCATCTAGTTAACCACACAGTGTAACGTGGAAAATTAAACTACACTAACTAATTAAAACAAACCAATGAAGGTTAATTACCTTTTTAACATTTTATCACTGCTGGACACCTTTTTTGGGTAACCAAATTGCTAGAATAAACAATAAATATTTGAGAGTTCAATCCAATTTGAATGTGTTACTTTATTTTCTGGAGTTGATGAAATAAAATGGAATAAACGATAGGCGTTATTTTTGAAAGCATCACAGATAACTATCCTAACTATCCCACAATGTTTAAATCAATAGGAGAAGACCATTTGGAAATTTGGCTGTATATTTGGCTGTTGTTTACTTGTGAAACAATAAATACCATTTTTTAAATTTTTTTGCACCTTTTAAATTTTCTAAATACAATTTAGACGAATAAGGAAACTGTTTTCTCAGTGGATGTAGTCAAAACTAATAATATTTTGACGATAAAATATTTGGTTCAAAAACAAAACAAACATCTGTTGACCACCTGTTTATACACGTAAAATAAATATAATTTCTGCAAAATTTAAGGGTTGAAGGTGAAATTCGCCATTTTGAAATACAATTTAAATTTCGAGCCAATACATTAGAATGGTAATGGCGTCTGTTCATGACATCACGCTTTCACAAACACTTGACAACTTTCAAGCTGAAAGTTGATTTTGATACATATAATTTGAATTATTCTTTGCGATAGTTTGAAAGCTAACTATATTTGTTAACGCTCCAATTAAACAAAAAAGTTATAAGTACCTAATTGTGTGGTTGAATATTGTAAGGAGATATCCAGCAACTCATCTTATTATTCGAGTTATCTCAACTATTAATATACATATACAATAATTACATACATAGTCAGTGTTGAACAGAAGGTTAGACAAAGAAAAATACTAACAGCATCCACAAGTTCATTCTTGGTACATTTGAACTATTTACCTTGACAGAATCTTGTTCCATATAGCTAACCTTTTTTGTCGTACTATACAAAAGTGAGATTATTGATAGCTCACAGCGAAATATCGTATAAACGACACAAAACTAGCATGTACAATGGAAGTATAATCGATAGGTATGTTACGCCCAAACATCGAAAACGCCCACTGAGCGAAAAAAACGACCGCAACGCTTTGTGGACGGTGCCGAACGACCAAATACCGAAATGACATAATTTTTCGTGTTGATTCCGTTCTTGTTGTTTAGTGTATGTTTAGTAAATTTACAGAATCAAAAAATAAAAATTTTAAAATCTTTATTGTAGGCTTATTTCTACATGAAACTTTATTTACAATAATAGTTAACTGAGATAAACCTCTTGTTCGTTTGTATGTCCAGCTGCCAAATGAGCAGCTTCAATAATGCGAAAAAGATACTCCGTTTCACAGTCATATCGAAAATGTCCATCCTGTGTTCCTTTGGACTTTTCAATTAACTTTCCATATTCCCCAATTGTTATGATATCATTGGGTTAATTCTGAGCATATCTGTAAGCTCTGTAAGCAAACATCAGTAATAGTTACAAGGCAACTTACTATATCTTACAGTTCCTCTAACTTATATGTGACTTCTCAGAATCGACCCACATACCTCTCTAGTCTTCTATATTGTTTGGACGACAAGGGCAGTTTGCTATTTTTCAAGCGGTTCGCTTCTTCCACTTCTCGGACGATCTCTTGATACCGTTCCTTCGTAAAATAATCACTCCGATCATTGCTGTTATCAACGATATTTTTAAGTTTTTCATTAAACACCTTTGTCGTATTATCGTTTTTAGCAACAATAGTAGCGACTTCTCTCAATAACATAGACAAAACTTCACTCGAAAGCAGTCGGAAACTTACTGACAAGTCTAGACAAGAAAGACCGGTTTATGAGCTCTCTAAATCATACAGAACGCATCGTGGGCATTTGAGCATTGTCCTAAACGCATCGTGGTCAAAAAGAACGGACACAAAGCGAAAATTTTTGCCATTGCGGTATTTGGTTGTTCGGCACCGTCCACAACGCGTTGCGGTCGTTTTTTTCGCTCGATGAGCGTTTTCGATGTTTGGGTGGAACAGATATACAAAATGACAAACGATGTTCACAAATACGTGACGTCACGCGCTTCACACCGGTGTTTGTGCTAAGATGGCGGATAGGATAGTTCTTTTCTGTATTCACCTTTTCTACCAAAATAAATTAAGTCACGCACTTAGTGTGAAAATGAATTATTTTTTAGAAGCTCTATATCCTATATATTTTAAATTATTGTTCCAGTTATTCTTAGTGACTGTTATCATGTCTATGGCCTGCTATAGTTTGTTTCAAAAAGCACATAGAGTTTTGAAGTGCAATAATCATCAAACAACCAGATGTTTATCGGATATGACAGAGTTGTACTCAAACTTGGCAAAATACTTTACAATTAATAGTTTTACTGTTTAGTGTGTAAGGAAACTATTTTATTTCATAGCACATAATTTTTTATTTTAAGTGATCCACTACAAGTTTTCTTTTATAAACTTAAAAATTTTGCATTTTTCAATAGTACCTACCTAAAGTTTCTATTAAATTATTGTCAAATATTTTTGCATTCCAATATTCTATGTAATTTTTGGAACAAACTATAATGTGAAAAACACGATTAGGCATATTTTCACAAATTTTTTGAAAACAGTGCAAACAGGTAGAAATATCCAAATTGGAAGATAAAAAATGAATTTATACCCCATAAAGTGGACAATAAGGCAACTATATAATTTCAAGAGTCAATAGTATTTTTTTTGTTCAACAAGAATGGTTCATGTCGTAGTTGAATATCAACACTTCTATCAGGCTCCAAGTGAAATAAAAACTCTAGAAGAGAACCTTTAAATTAAATTTCACCTTGTGGACTGTTTATCTCTATGTCTTTTGAACTAGTTTCCATTAAACAAGATATTGAGAGCGTGCTTAAATAGTTTCTAATATTGAAACAGTAAACTAAATTATCAAAATAAATTGAATACAGTTGGTTTTTACTAAAATTGCATTGGATTTTAATAAATATATCGTTAATATACTGCAATTTCCCCTACATTAATTGATAATAGATTATGGTTTATTTGTGTATGCTGGTAGTTCAAGTAAATGGAATCTAGAATTTTTAATTGCTCAACCCGAACTTTCAACATACATGGTAGTCAGTAGAAACAATGTCAAAATGTTATTTTGATTGTATTTGCGAGTTGTTTACATTGACAGATGGTGAAGAATAGCTGTTTGGAAACACTGCCTAAACTAGTTTTTTCATGTCCAGGAGCCCATCACGGTTTTATTTAGTAGGAAGCAGCTTCTATTTATTTTTTTTTACAGAATGTACATTACAAATGGTTATAAAAATGTAGGTAGGTACTGGATCAACCAACAAATCGAGTTAGTTAATTCATAGAGCCAAAATTATGAAAGTAAAATTTGATTTTTGTCAACAAAAGTGTGTTCGGTGAATTACAAATAAATGTTGATAATAAAACATTGATATTAAATCGTTTCATTGGTTAACCCTAAATAATATTATGATTTATTGAATATGAATTTCATATTCAGATAGTACAACGAATTCAATAACGTTAAACTTTTCTTTTTATCCAAAAAGAAAATTACAAACGACTTTCTTTTGATACCATTGAAATTTTTAAAATTGGAGCAGCTTGTTAGATTCTACCAAGGAAAACCCTAGCTAAACCACCCAAAAATGTTTTTAAAATAATTAAAAAACTATTTTGTGGTTCTGAATGGATAATTTTACTTTAAGTTTAGTCATAGAGTTTTTAAACAAATATTGCAACATTGGAACTATCTAAATATCAAGTAGGACTAAAACAATAAAATATACTTCTGGAAGCTATTTCCATGTGCCTCAAAATATTGCATAAGCCAGAGTAGGATTGTACTTAACTTTTTGATCGGTCTCCATCAACATAGAACACATATAATAATATGTATATGTATCCTGGAGTGAGATTCACTGAGACCTAAAAGATCTATTGTATCATCTTTATTCTACCCAGCTCCTGAGAAAAGCTCAAGAAACTGGTATTTCTCATTTGCAGGCTTAATTTTAGGTAGCTTCTTCCATCCAGCAGTATTCCGCTAGTATGTTAATGGAGATTTATTTTTCCCTTCGAAGAATCTATAAACTTCCTCTTACTTGAGTTTCTTGATGTGCCGAGTGCCGATACAGGCGGCAGTGTCCTGTTGGGATACATCTCAAAGTAATTATAGTGCAGTCGTACTCTCGTTTAGGTATTCTTTGGTTATCACATGTCTGAGGTTTCCCAGAAATATATGTTTCCGCCCAACTAGATCTTTACAATTATCAGATCTTCTGATACCTATTTTTTACAATATTACATTGGTGCTGATACTGCCAAGAGATTCCAGTCTCCAAAAAAAAAATTTCAACCCCTCTTTTTGCTACTACATCTGCTATTCCAATTCTTCTTTTCCAGTGTGTCATTAATCCAACAGATGATTTGTTTATAGTTGTTCCTTTTTCAACGATTTTCATTTTCATCACGTTCTTTAGTTTCAAATTCACTGGATAATTCAAAACGGTGTGTATAACCAATTTCTAAATTTTAACTGTAGGTACTTATTGTAAGGCTCGAAGCTCGATATGATAATCATAACTACTGAGCGATAAAATTTCTGATAAAAGATCTTGGGAAAATCGTTTTGAACAATATTTGCCGCAGAGATAGTGTATCGTTTGTAAATTTTCTTGTACGTCGATTTTATGTCAAAAAAAAGATGATTGTTATAAATACATGGGCTCAGACTATACATGATTATAGCTTTGGTTGAATATTCATTTTATTGATAGTACTCGGAATGAATTTAATCAATTCTACAATCATTGCTTGGAATAAGTGTTTCTCACAGCATATTAATTTTAAGGCGATTTTTAATAAGAAATTATCTATTTTTGATTATTATCAGCTATTGTTACTTATTAATCGACAATAAATTAATGTTTGCCAGTTTACATGGAAATAACAATAATTTTTTTATATAAATTTGGATAATTTCTTATCAAAATCTTTTCCTATATGTATACTTCAAATACAGGTTTAAGCCAAATCTCTATTTCAATTTTTCGTGACTTTCCAGACGTTCATGAGAAATTTTTTCTGTGAAAAATTGTTTTTTTCCAAGTTTTGGTATGAAAATAAAATTAAATATCGGGAAATTAGAAAAAAATACCAGTGTTATAGAAAAAATTTAATATAAACACTGTATACATTCCCATGAACTCTTTGTTTGTCAAAAATGAATAACTTAATTCAGATTTACACTTAAACACTTATATTTTATTAGTTGTCTCCATAAACAATATTTTAAAACAAAACAATGCTCTACTGTCAATTGATTGATTTAAATTAAAGTGAAATATCTTTAATTTCGCTATGAACGGCATTATAGTACCAACAGTTTTTGATTGACTATCAAATAAACATCCAAAATAAATATATCGTTTTTATTACAAAATCGATGGCCACGTGAAAAAAGTCAATATTATTTTAACCAAATATCCAATATTCCTCCAATAATTTTTCAAGAAAATGCGATTTTTAAATTAGTTGGTACTGTCGGTTTTAGGTTCAGAACTAGATAAAACTTGGTATATTAGTACCTACATTATAACGACTTTAACATTGACATGAGGTGTTAAGCCAATATCCGGCTTTTGGTACTTTATTAGTATATTCTTTATATTAGTACTGGCAATAAATGATTATAAAAAGGGAAAAAATTAAAGGAAATTCAGGATTCCTAAATGTATGCAGCTTTTACTACAAATCTAATATAATCTAACAATGTTAGTAGCTTTCTAGAACACAATTCTTGACATCACTCGCTATCAAGAGAATTCGTAACATAACAAGCAATACTTTACTAGTATCTATGGAATTTCTTGAAGTGATTCGTTAAAGGGTGCCCTAAGCGAAATTTGTCTGAATTGCCTGAATGATGCGTTGGCTATTCTTGACGCTATAAAATTATTCCAATTTTTATTTTTTCATGTATGTCTGTTTAAAAGTGTTGTTATAAAGCAATCCAAACATTATAAATAAAAAAACTACGCGGACGCGTATGAAAAGCAAAAAAATGATGGAATATTTGCAAGGAAAGGATCAAATAATTGGTCGTAAATTCACAACTAACTTCGAAGATTCCGTTAAAGTCTAAATTGGCAAGTACTTTAAATAGGTGGTGGAGAAAATCATTCATTGTCGGAAACAGATTCGAAGGATTTCGCGGATTCCGAAAATTTTGAGATATTTTCGCCAGCTCTATTAGTCTAAGATCCCGATATAAAACGACCTTCACCGAGATGCTTATTTAATTAAACGTATTTTATATTAAATTTAATATGTCAATGAGTATGTTACATATGGGTTGCCTAACAAATTTCAGTCCAGGATATGATTAATTAATTATTATAAAAAAAAAAATTTTCAAACATCTCACCGGTTTGATTATTAAACAAATTCTATACCAATCGAAAGTATGAAGCCCATAGAATATGCAAACGTTAGGTTGCCTATTTTTTTCCGGTCACAACCCTCAGGTTGCCAGGTATGAACAGGTGAATCGATACTAGCATTTTGCACCGGTCTGATTATTGAATGAAATTTATATGATAATAAAGATTATTCAATTCTGAACACGGTGGTATAGGGTTGCCTGTGAAAAATCAGTCCCGAATTCCGGTTGTCGAATTTAAAAAAGTAAAATATTGCTGCGAGTGAATGTGTGCGACTGAGAAGTACCAACCAACCATCCCATGCGTTAGAAGAGGATAGCGATAGACTGCGTGCATAATTTTGGAGTAGATTCTCGTTATAGTTACAATTGAGAAAACGTGCTACTATTTATTGTTGGAAAAAATGACAAAAAAGTGTTGATTGTATTAATTGCACTGATTTAGCGTTAGGAATCAAATTTTGCCAAAGTCTTCCCGCCTTCCATGCGTTTACAGGTTACCACTATACGGCAACATTTTCGAAAAATGAAAAATATCAAACAGTTCTTGCATCATTAACAGATGCTGCTGATATTTTCATTGATTAAAAAATAAAAACCGTTCAAGAATTTACGGCTGGCATGTATGGTATCAAGAGCTGCACCAACGTGAATGAGGCGCGATATCGCATTTTTATGAAAAATCACTCTGCTAAAGAAGACTAATCCTACAAATTTTATCTTTATTGAAAAACATAATAGAAAACAACAATCAAGAAAAACTTCTGTTTATTGTAAAAAATTATATATACAAAATATTTTTAATTTTTTTAAATAATTCAAGTTCCGAGTCATCGGACATAAAACTATGATCTCCAACTTCTGAACCTTCCTCGTTATCACTCTCCGTTTCAGTTCTTTCGACAATGTCTTCGACCTTTGAAGGTGTGTGATCCCCAATGAATCCTACTGGTTTCAAATATTCATCTAAGAACCAACCGCAGTTCTCAGGCTGAAGTTTCACGCATAATGGATCCGTTGCATTAAGCCACATGGAATTTACGAAAATAGTTCGTTTCTGAATTAATGATATCCAGCATGGTTGTATGGAGTTGGAGTCGAAGCCTCTTATTTTTTTTAAAATCTGCTCGCTGTCTTCGTTAGCAGAGTAATTTTCCATAAAAATACGATATCTCGCCTCATTCACGTTGGTGCAGTTCTTGATACCATACATACTAGCCGTAAATTCTTGAAGGGTCTTTATTTTTTCATTAATGAAAATATCAGCAGCATCTGGTAATGATGCAAGAACTGTTTGATATTTTTCATTTTTCGAAAATGTTGCCGTATAGTGGTAACCTGTAAACGCATGGAAGGCGGGAAGACTTTGGCAAAATTTGATTCCTAACTTGAACGCTAAATCAGTGCAATTAATACAATCAACACTTTTTGCCATTTTTTTCAACAATAAATAGTAGCACGCTTTTTCAATTGTAACTATAACGAGAATCTACTCAAAAATTATGCACAGCATATACGAGTCTATCGATATCCTCTTCTAACGCATGGGATGGTTGGTTGGTACCTCTCAGTCGCACACATTCACTCGCAGCAATATTTTACTTTTTAAAATTCGACAACCGGAATTCGGGACTGATTTTTCGCAGGCAACCCTATACCACCGTGTTCAGAATTGAATAATCTTTATTATCATATAAATTTCATTCAATAATCAGACCGGTGCAAAATGCTAGTATCGATTCACCTGTTCATACCTGGCAACCTGAGGGTTGTGACCGGAAAAAAATAGGCAACCTAACGTTTACATATTCTATGGGCTTCAAACTTTCGATTGGTATAGAATTTGTTTAATAATCAAACCGGTGAGATGTTTGAAATTTTTTTTTTTATAATAATTAATTAGTCATATCCTGGACTGAAATTTGTTAGGCAACCCATATGCAACATGTTTATTGACATATTAAATTTAATATAAAATACGTTTAATAAAATAAGCATCTCGGTGAAGGTCGTTTTATATCGGGATCCTATACTATATATTAAATTGTATACCTACCAACATTAAATTCACAAGCTCATCAATTCTCTAATACTCAAACATATTTACCATTCAAAATTTCATTTACGAAAAGAGTATTAACTCTAATGTGTGATATTATCTATGGTTTTCACATGCAAAAATGTGCTCACTGTATAACGAATACTACCAAGCAAATGCGCTAAGCAGGGAGTCCACAAACTGACAGGTTGACCCTAATGCCCTGAGGATAAACAATTATTTGAATGGGTTTTAGATTTGTATTCCGTTGTTTTGTATTGATTTGATTATCCTTTTTATTATAAACAGTCAGATAAAGCTTTTAAGATACCTAAGCAAATAAAACAAAGTCATGTGATGCACCAAATAAAAATTAAATGAACTGAAACACGATCAGAATAACTATTAAGAAGTCGTGTTGTGCAAAGAACACCTATTCATCATCAGATTCATTAGGTACTATTGTCACTCACACTCCCTCTCAAACTCAACAATGACTTAATATGATCTGCAAATTTGATTGAGTTTCTTGGTCTTCATATTGACGGTGTCCTCAAGTGTGCAGACACTCAAGTGAAAAAATTATCATCATCCGCTTGTTTTGTCATTAAATATGTGCCTGAACAGCTTGATTCTTCTACTGTTTCAACAACTCACTGCTGTTTGTTCGAATCGCGCCTTCGTTGTGATTTGCCTTTCTGAGGGTCTTGTAGTTTGCATATAATAATAATATTAATAATAACGTTTATTCATAAATTTAACAAATACAGTGATAAAATACAAATATAATTGAATAAACATCTAGACATCCACAGAAGTATTGTACATACTTGTATGTATATTCGAATTTATCTTCAAATTCCAAAAAACCGATCTCGCACACAAAGGGTTCCGCACAATTATCTATAAAAACGGAAAAAGGATCACGTTTGATGTAAGGGAGCCCCCATTAATTAATTGATTTTAATTTAACTATTCATTTGTGAATAATATAGTTCAACATTATATGTTGTCGTTATCAATATCGAGCAAAAAAATCACGTTAGTTGTATGAGAGACCCCTCTAAATATTTATTTTATTTTAATTCAATTATTTATTTTTGACTATGTAACTTGATATTCTGTAAATATTTCAAACGTCTACTTGTCGTTATAAATATCGAGCAAAAAAATCACTTTTTAGTTGTATGGGATGCCCCTTAAATATTTATTTCATCCTGTTTTAGTATTTGTTGTTATGGCGTTATAGAAAATCATTATCAACTGCATCCTGTAAGCGTCTTCTCCATTGGTCATTCCTATTCCAATGATTTATGATCTGTTGACATTATCCATCAATACATGATTGTTCGTTTTAATTCACTAATTGTCACAAACCATGAACTCCATTAGGTTTTGAGGCACTGTTAAAAATGTTTCCTATTAATTTCCAAGTTTTAACAAGAAGATATTGGCTAATATCATATCCTAAAAGCAATAAAATCCATTAGGTTATCAGGGTTCAAATCACGATCCAACTTAATTTGGCGCACATTATAAAGAGGATTCTGCGCTGATCTAATACTACACCTATTGACAAATGCGTGTAAAACGACAGGTTATAGGGAGTCCGTTACGTCTATAAATACTACAGCAATGCTGAAAAATCCCCCTTACGGATTCATTTACATTTTTAATATTTTATATTTCATACTAAATTGTCTTTTATTCATTTGACAGTAACTTTTTCATATTTTATTCAATTTTTTTTATTGTTAAATAAATTAGATTAATTTCAGGTCCCTTTCAAATCATTTCAAAGATGACGAAGTATTTTCAATTTGTGACGATTTTAGGATTATCCACATTTGTTTTTCCACTAGAAAATGGTTGGTCCTAGCAGCTTTGCCGCCGGCATAAAGAAACGAAGTTTGACTATAGCAATACTGGTTTGTTCACACCATTGCTGACTGGTTTTTGTTGAAAATTTTCTCTGTTGCGAAGTCTTCTCAGAAATTAGTATTCCAATAAAAATCATCGTTTTTGAGGTTTTAGTTCTAAATGTATTGATTTATTCAGTCAGGTCCTGGTTAAAATTCACCCCCTAAGTAATAGAATTCAGTAAACATCAAAAATGATATATTAGGGTTCAAATGATGTTCCAACTGAATTTGGCCCACAGTGTATACTACATCTGTCATCATGCAGGTCGAGATGTACATGTAGCCTTCAAGAAGTTACCCTATCAGCTATGTACTGAGTATTGAATAAGAATAAAGTTTCCAACAAAGCATCAACGATTCAAAGATCTAAACTTCCTGTGAAATTAAAATTAAAAAAAAAGGAAGAACCTAAAGAAAAATAACGGAGAACAAATTAAAAATAAAAGAAAAGAAAAGTTTTAATACGTTTATTTAAAAAATAAATAAATAAAAATTAAAATAATTATAATCTCTTGGCTCTCGAAAAAAAAGTAATATATTTTATATTTGTTTACTTTTTTTAGTCTACTACTATCTCTGTTTATGTTTAGAGAGATTACATCTTCATATAATAACAAATTTATAGAGAAAATTATTCTTGGGTACACAAATTCTAGGAAAATCAAAATGAAGAAGTTAAAGTATGTCGGACAAACTAAAACGTGTTTAAAACGATTTTATGAAAATTTATTCTGATCAGGATAAAATTATTGAGAAGTTACTTTGAAACGTTGCAAAATTAACAATGATCAGACGAAGATTTTTAGATTTTTAATGAATCTTACAGATAAAGAGATTTATCATTCCACGATTTGAAAAATATTGTATGAAGAACATAAGATTCGAATGCACGGCAAAGCTGAGAGATAAAAATTTGAACATTGGATTTAATCAAGACTCAATTCTGTTTTTTCAAGCTGTTAAACAAAATATTACCATTTTTTGTGTACCCAATCACAAGTTCGTCGTAAGTGTGTTATTTGAAATGTTTAATGATTTTAAAAGTACATTTTATTAATTGGTACTTTTTTGGACTATTCTGATGGACCATTTATTTAATAAGAAATTATTTTTCTTGGTGTAGGAAATCAAGTGAAAGGCAAAGGTGTATTTTTTATAGGTATATATAAACTTTTTGAATACCAGTTAAAAATACATTAATATTATAATTTTTCAAAATATAGGGACTAGTTTAATGTACGCAACTGGTATTGGAGAAGTTTTTATATTTAGCAGTTTTTTTCATTTGATGTATGTGGAAGACACAAATTTGAAGTATTAGTGAAGATAATTTTATTAACTAAATGCTTTTTTCTGGATCATTTGAATATTTATGTGAAGAGTTTTTTATCAGTGAAAAGGAAACCGCGAAGTAAAAAGACAAACCAAAAGAAAAGGAAAAATAAACTTAAAGAGGACAAGACTGAAAGAATGAAGAAATAAAGAATTATTGAAAAGGGAAGAAATAAAGAGTTATTGAAAAAGGGAAGAGAAAATAATTAAAAATGACAACTTGTCGATAATAAAATGGGAAGAAAAGAGTGGAAATGGAGCAGTGGATAAATCTGAAGAAAATTATATGAAGGGGAGAAAACAGTGAACATAAAAATAAAAAGGCTGAAGAAATAATGACTTAAAAAGAAAAAGAATTTAAGAATTACTGCATAGTCAATAAAAAGGTTATGAAAGTAAAAAATATTGTTGCTTTTTAATGAAAAAGTTCAAGAAATACATGCGGCAAAATTGATTGATGGGGTATCTTATTGAACCGTTTCATTTCCAAAACTCTCATACATTTGGATTTGCCAAACCACTAGAAATGGACATGGTTATTCCTGAAATAAATGTTACATTATCTTTAGGAAAAAATGTGTATGAATGTTTTGATTGAGCAACAAAAAGAAGAACAATATACAAATAGCAAGGATACGAGTATTAAGGTTATCGGAAACAGTTTTGAGGAATATCAGTTCATTTTGGTTAGAGGTTAAAGGTGAAATGTTGTCATGTGCTAAATAAAAAATGTCTGATAACCGTTTGGAGCATTTATTTAGAATGGATAGCCAAAGAAGACGATCATGAAAATGAGAAAATACGAAAAGTTGCTGAAAATGTATCTTATGGCCCAATAAACATCTTTCAAGTTTAGATTAAATTAACGACACATTTTGCAAACAAAAAAGCATAATTTTAAATAATTCCATTTATATAGTGAGCGCCAAAAATACGAGAAATATTCTTAAGATATATATTACACAAAAGAGTTATGTTTTGCTAAAAACTGTTGAGGAGCGACCTTGTTAATTTTCAATCAATATACGGAATAAAATGAGTTTTATTTAGAATTAAAACTATGATTTTAAATCTGATTATTGTTTTTAATGATAAATAATATTTTTCTTATTCTATGTAGGTACCTATGTCGTTTTAAAATATATGGAAGCTACCTGTAATTCACCAAGTCTAAGAATAATTGAAATTTCTGTGCAAACTTTTTGACTCTCACTTTATATATACCTATATATATGAAAGTATCAGTAGAACAAAATAATATTATTCAAATAAAACTTTTAACGGAACTTGTACTTTTATATTGAAAATAAAAACTAAAAAAACAGCCTCAAAAATAATAATAGATTACACTAAGAAAAAAATTGCATTTGCTTATACAACAAAATCCATGTACACAGTACACAAAACAATATATACACACATTTGGCACGACTGACCGCGCATGCGCAGATATTTCACTTTTTAACTAGATTTAATGACTTACATTATTTTATTAAATGGTTTTTTGAATTTAATTAATTTTTACACATGTATACCACATTTAAAAAAGTGTTTTATCTATCCGATAAATACGCTTTTCAATAAAAAAATACTAAACGTCCTTGAAAGTCGTTACTAATCACCCCTGTCGTACACATACACGATGATATCGACAGTTCTTTGCCTCTGCGTCTTATCCAAACAAACCATATTTCAATAAACAAAAATTGAATCAGCTTCCCACTAATTTGCGCAAACTGCAAGAAATCATTTAAATTGTTGAATTGCGCTATATATGTTTCACATATCCTAGCTTCATATTGTGTCCGAAGGTAAAAGTATTAGTATTAAGTTTTAAATCTCGACAAGTTCATCAGTTGTTAGCAAAACAAAATGCTAATACCTTAGAATACAATACCAGGTTAAGAGATGCTATATTTCGTCGCGACGAGTGACGGTTGACAAGGGCGAATCACAGATTAGACTACATTATCACTTCACAAGCATGCGTAAACTGCAATTTGCAAAAATTAAAAAGGAACTTTTGTTGCATTTCTTTTAACAAAATATGGTTTATTACTCACATAACTTTATCTTTAATACAAAAGATGGCATTCTGTGTTAATTGCGAAACGAATCTTTGTTTTTTTCAACGAAAACTTTTGTTTTATTGGAACGTACCTACTTTTAACGATTGCACTATGTACATGGTGACGGTGATAATTTTGTCCATGAATAATTGATTGGAACATTGCACTTAAAATAAGAATTGTCTTACGTAAGTAAAAAGGTTTTTTATTTCTACCGCATAGAAAGGCGACTTTTAGAACGAATTTGTCATATTAAGGTTAGCGTTATCTGTACATATCCTTAACCTGCCCCGCTGCTCTTTAAAACTATATAATTGTCTCCAAATATTGAAATTTGTAACTATCCTGTCTGAGCGGTAGAAAATTGTGTTGGGCTTTTAGCTTCACATCCATATTGTTAATGGTCAATGAGGTCGGTATATTTGGACTTTTACGTTAATGGTCAATGAGGTACAGTATTACCGACTCTAACGATTCTAACTTCGAATTTTCCAAAACTGTCCAATACCGTGTATTTGGAAGGTTCGAAAAATACCTTACAAGCTGTTTGGTTGTACTCAGCAGCCCCCGATTCCCTTTGTAGTTCAGCTTTAACTTCACTCTTTACACACTTTAACTTTGCGCTCTTTCTGATATTCTTCTAAGTAAATCCCCACTTCCCATTAGCTTTCCTGTAGCTTGAATACGGTAAAAAGCTCGTGATTTCGGATCCCGATTTAGAAGCACCTTAATCAGCGTGAGGATTTTGCTGCCCCGATTTAGAAGCATCTCGTGTGCCATCTTCTCAAGTACACCTTAATCAGCGTGAGGATTTTGCTGCCTTAATTCTTAATTCTTTTTTAACGTAGAAATGTATTCTTGTTTAAAATCCCAGAGCGATAAGACATTACTTATTTTCAAATATATGGAATGTTAGGTTCTCAGTACTATCCCGTGTTCTTTGTATATCTGTGTGTTTGTGGAGTTAGCACCTGGGAAGGAATCAGGTGAGAAAGGTAACTGAAAATAAGAGTTACTTTACTTGAATTTGTATGTCTGATTTTTATATACGTTTTGCAGAATAATATTCTAAAATAGTATCATAAGTGTCCAGACACTTCCATGGACCAAACCTTTTGTCAGACTTAAAGCTCCACAAAAAGTAAATAAACTTCATTTATTTCCACATGTCTGTCCGTCTGTCTGTCCACATATGTTATCAAGGCCACTATTACTAAGTTATTATATTTCGTTAGTCAGACCAATTGTAATGACCGAACAGCCCCTAAACATAAAAATTATCAACCGGGAGTATGAGTGCGAGAGCACTATGAATGCGTTTCAGAACGAGTGAGACGTCTATAGTAACTCGGTTCCCCTTCTTTTATACAGGGTGTTTCCAAATAACACTTACAACGTTTGCATGTATAGTTTGGCAAGTTTATCTGTAGCTACGGGGCGTCGGTAAGAGGCGAGGAAAAACATGGCGTATATCTGTCAAACGTACAAATGGCGTACGGTACCTATTTTACCAAGTAAAACTGAAATTACAAAGGTAACTGACAATACGAACACCACTGGATAAATCAATATCAGTCAATTGACGAAGTGAGAAGGAAGAACATACGCACGCGCTTTCCAATAAGAAGTAACCTGGTCGATAAAAATCACCAATTATGTAATCGGAGGGTGTGGTCATTATGGTTTTCGTTCAACGTTGCCAGAGCTTTAAGAATCCCATAACAAATTTGGAAAAGTGTTCTCTTTTAATATTCATAAATTGGAAAATAATGTTAATAGAATAAATCCAAGGAAACAAGTACATTATAAAATTAAGGTTTAATCATATTTTTAATATTGTTAATAATAAAAAGACCCATTTATAATTATTATCACTACATAATCAGTTCTTCTATTTTTTTATAGTTAAACGTGGCAATGTCGAAAGTTTTCGACTGCATTCCTTTCACGGTTTCAGATAAACTTGCCAAAGTATAGATACCTCTCGTAAAATTGGATAAAATGATAGAAGGATTAAGGGGTCCGGCACATTTACTGAATATGGGCAACACTTTCTACATATACATAGCTTACTGAGAGGCTGCTAAATTTATTATCATTATTCTGACGGTTTATAGAAGTCATTTTTAATGAAAATGGAGATTCGGAAAACAAGATAAAGAAAATATTAATAAGTTAATACAAAAGTTCAGTACCTGCTAACACTGTGCATACTAAAATAATTTGCTGGGTGAGGTTGGAAAAACACCTATAAATGTACATAAAGAATGCGTTTTTAAAAATTATTGTACCATCAATAATTAAAAATATATGAGAAAAAAAATTATTTCTTGGTAATTAAATAATTTGGAAAATAATCTTAACAAATATGCGACCATAATTTATGGTTTATTATTATTTATTGTTTTCAAAAATTCAACTCGTTAAATTCGAAAATTGATGTTCTTTGATTTGAAGTTTTTGGACAAAACTATTTGCGAGAAATTAAAAAAAATTTATTTCTTTCATAAATAAGGTCCTCTTAAACTAAAGAAGCTAATTTCCAATCCCAGGTAAACTAATAATTAAAGGTATATGATGATAATATGGAATGATTCCAATTTTTGGATCGAATTACATGCTTTTAAGGAGCCGAGGCGCAGTTTGTGGATATTTATATGTATGTGTGATTTTTGGGGTGACATTCACTGAGACCTAAAAGGTCTATTGTGCCCCCGTGGATATTTATAAAAAACGTATGGTAAATTCGTTCTGAAATCAATTCCCAAGCGGCAAGTGGTAGAAAATTTTTGGGTTTACAACGTGGACCGAAGTCCCTTATGGTATCTGGAAGGGTTTTCGTTCAGCAACGTATTTTATTGCACATATTTTGGGGAAAATATTTTACAATGCACGTCAACTTCCTTTATTTTCATTTTTTGTCTACATGGTGCAGTCATTATTAACGATTATTTCTTCAATTGTTCAATCAAAATTATTTTCAAAACTTTCAAGAATGTAGATATCTAAGAAAGTTTTTAGTATTTTCTTAAAAATGGAAGATTAGAAGCTGCTTTTGGTAGTTCATCTTTCTTGGTTACTATTCCTCCAATATCGTCGATATAAGATCCTTCCTCGACTTTCCCGAAGGTTACTTACCTCAAAGATGAAACAGCGTCATTTGATTATCGAAGAAAAGGCGAAATTATTGATTATCAAGAAAACCAACCAATTGGTAGAGGAAAAGTTGAAAACCTTCTCTAATGGGGAGCACATCTCCAAAGAAGTTTAAATACAAAAGAGAACGTTCATCACACTAAAAAAACCTCATCGGACGCAGATATGTGGGATCGTCTATTTAAGAAGTGCTTTGTGCGTCTTAATATTTCCATTTAAAAAAATATTCATTATCTTTTTGAAATAAGAATTAATGATTAGAAATCACGCCACATAACTTTGATCGGTGTAGTTTCGATAAGTTAACGAGTTGTTTGGATAATTTTGTTTTCAAACGACTACTTCCTAGATATTAAAATCCTATACAAATTGTCTGACTAAGATAAGTTTGATACTTGAGTTGCATTTAAATTATTCGACGAGAATGCACACAATTGACTATTTCATATTGAATTATAAATTAATTGGAACTAAAAAATCGGTAAGCTAGTGAAGTGAAGTGCGATGAGGGATTGGAAGAAATGACTGGATCTGATGATTGGTAGATCGTTGGGAATGTTCATAGGTTGAAGGTAAAATTAATGGTGAAAAAGCATGATATTATTCATTTACAAAAATATAACCGACATAAGGGATTAATTATATCAAAAGTTTCCGTTGATTTACAAGTGATGTGAAAAATTCGTTAACCACTAATATAGCCAAACCTCAGATATATTTTTAAAAATTTCGTTAATAACAAGCATATAGTAAAATTTTCTATTTAATTCTTTTCGGATTTTGGAGTATTTTGTATCGATCTGGTGTGTTTTAGTAACTTCGATTTGTTCGTTAATGAACTTTTTGATCGAAATTGGCAGATTATGTAAAAACACACTCTGTTTAATAACAAAAAACATTTAAATATCTGGTTTTGAAACATAAACCAACATTTTTTGTGTGTCCAATCTTGCCAAATATGAAAAATTATTAAAATTCAGAGTGAAAATCAAACTGGAAATAAAATGACTGTCGTCAACTATTGTTTCATGGTAATTATATACCTACTCAACAAAACAAAAACTTAAACAACTGGAGCTTTAAAATTGAATCCGATATGTGTCACCAGGTAGCAGACTGCTACAAACTACCAGTAGAGAGAACATCACTGGTCTAGAAGTTTAATTTAAAAGTGGGGGGTCGATTTTAGAAGTGAAAAGTTTAATCCAGAAGAGATAGGTTCAATTAAGAAATGTGGAGTTATATTTAGGAAGTTCAATTCGTAAGTGAAAAGCTTCATTCAGAAGTGTGAAGTTGAATTCAGATTGAGAAGTTGAATTCAGAAGTGGTAGATTCAATCATCAGTGAAAAGCTGAATTCAGAAGTGATAGGTTGAATTTAGAAGCGGGAAGTTTAATTTGAAAGAAAGTAAATTGAACGTTTTTTCATAATAAATCATAATAATTTTCAGTTCATCTAATGTGCATAATATACAAAACTCAATATTTTCCTAGATATATACGTGTGTTCGCAAGTTGGTTGTATAATTCAATTAAATTAAAATAGAAATTCACAGTTTTCTATTTAAAATATGCATGAAATGTGAGCGGTTATATAATTTCAAAATACAAGAAAATGGATTGAGAATCTTTC
Organism: Galerucella tenella; assembly: GCA_910591685.1. Taxonomy (NCBI): domain Eukaryota; kingdom Metazoa; phylum Arthropoda; class Insecta; order Coleoptera; family Chrysomelidae; genus Galerucella; species Galerucella tenella. The sequence continues at coordinate 28,530 of CAJUYH010002610.1, forward strand.
TTGGTATCTGCAAAGATTACAATAATCTCTGGTGTCTTGCTTCACTGACATTACATTGAAAATAAAGTTTAATAAACTTTTATAATTTTCCAGAATTGGCAGTTAATACATAATATAGGTTCGTTTTCTCCCGCGTGTATTATCGTATTATTTTTAAAATTCTAAAGGTTGACAGACGTGCCTACGACGCAAAACGAGGCTGAATCCATGGAATTAAAAAAACATGAATTTACACAAAATGTCATCAGCTAAGAAGGGACGTATGGTCAAACATCGGTAGGCGGTTTGCCTACGACCCTTTGGCTCCTCACAATGTTGGGTACAATAACCACTGGCAACGTCGGAGCAGGAGGCGGTTGATAAACAGTCTGCTGTGAGGCGGTTTTTTTACCGCCTCCGGTAAATATTTTAACAGTTCTTTGTAAAAAATCAGTCTTTTGTATAGTTACACTATGAGATGAGTGGTTTATAGGTTTTGATGAAGTTGAGGACATCGAGTGGCACCTCACTACGAGGGGATTCGAAGAAGTCGACCAATCGCTGCTGGTACTGCTGCTTGATGAAGAGGTAGATAGCATACCGGCGGAACAGGATCTGTACGGGGGTGGGGATTCACTTTCTAGCACTGTGCGATTTGGAGGCGGTCGGATGCACTTCTGGTAGATTTCTGATTCCTATAAAATTACAATTATTATATAAATACATGAGTAGTAACAATTTTAACAATATCGATTTAGGAATTCACAAAACATTATTAACAACATTGAACGGGTTTGCAGCGAGTGTCGAATAGTTTTAAACAAATGGAGAAAATGAAAAAACTGCATGGTATAATATAAAAGGGCAAGTAGATATGGTATGGCAACAAAACTGGTCTAGAATTCATATGCGTTTCAAAACTATAAAACCGAATGTGCATAAATGTATCCTTATATAAAGAAACGACAACACGTAGAATTTTCTACACTGAGGTTAGGACATGTGTATGTGTGTATATTGTGGTGACATTCACTCAGAGTTGAAGTATCTATTGTGCTACTGTTTCTACTTTGTTCCTGATGAAGGTCTTAGAGACTAGTAGCTCCTTTAGACCTATTTCCCGGAGGAATTTTGGGATATCTGCAAGCTTAAGTTTGGATAAAATAGATAGTTTGACTACATGTAACATATAATATCACTTAAAATACAAACAATAAAACTATACTGAGAAACTGGAACGTGCATTTACTTGGTGTAAAATTTAAATTACAATATGAACAAACGAAACAAAAAAATTATTGTATAAAAAAGGACGAATGTCCAATGAGCATAAGAACATTTTAGACATTCTGACAGTTTTCCATGTATTCGACAGAGTAAAAACAAAATGGAAGTAAATCCGTTTTTCTACTATCACTCTGAAAAGTATACAAATAGACAGGGCTCACTTGTTTTCAAAGCACCGAATAATAATCAACTATTCGGTGTTTCAAAGTAGCTAATTCCCTACGGTGCGAGAGAGTAATGCGTAAATTTTCTGTACCACACACTGCACATGCGTAAAAGACAGCAAAGAACTATTATACTGGCTCTCCCACACACCTATCTTAGGATGCTGCCTTTGTTGACATGTAGTTTGACGTTTGCCATTTAAAATATAATAGATTGTGTGATGTAGATTATTTCCATATAGGTACTTAAAAATTATAGATTAGATTCTTATTAGCTCTTAATTTGAATATTTAGTATCGACGGATCCTTTAGTGCACATTATTAGAATAATAATTCGAGAAGTGGTAATAATTCAGATTCAGACGTTGAATATATGGAAAACACACCTCCAGAAATTGTAAGTAGAAGCAATTCAAATCTTTTGCCTCAAAAATCAAAAGAAAAGTATAAATTCGCTTATAAAAAATTAATGGAATGGAGAAAGGATAAGGAAATCTCAACATTTTCTGAAAGTGTTGTTGTAATCTAGTTTCAAGAACAATCAAAATCTTATAAGGCCTCAACACTGTGGTCCCAATAGTCAATACTGCGAAGCACATTATGCATTGTGAATAATGTGGATATTTCGAAATATGTAAAATTGAGAGCATTACTAAAAAGATAAAATGGGAAATATAAAAACCTTGAAAGAAATCCAAAAATTTTTGAAGGAAGCACCTGATTATAAATATTTATCAACAAAGGTAAATAATGGTTACATTTAATGTATTTTATGTAATTTAATTATTATTTTAATATATTGTTTGATTACCTATTAATAATATGAGTACATTAATAATAATAAAATTATTGTGTTTGTAGGCCGTCCTTGCTATCGGATTAACTGGAGCCAGTCGGCGAGAAAAATTTTAGAACATAAAATTAGATGGCATAGAAAATCTAAAAACTGCCTGTTAATAAAATGGCAAACTCTGTAGCCTCATCATCCAACAACCAGCAAGAACAACAAATATATACCTTTATTTTACTTTTTGTTCCCAAAATATATTATTAATAAAATATTCATTATTTTTCTTTGAAATTCGTGTTCGTACAAAAATCATTATGTGCTCCGTTCAACCTTATCCACTTGCCTAGGTAATTCAATACTCACATGATTTTACTTCGTGCGGTTTTTCTTGAGAACGAACCGACTTTAATATATTTTCGTTACTTTTCCAAAAAAAGTAGTATACTTTCTAATACTGCACAAAACTTCACAGCTCAAAGTTTAATTAAAAATAAGTTTATAATCACAGACGAACAACAAAATTGTCTGCTCTAGTCCACTCGACCCTGGCCGTGCTATACTATAGTAATTATCACCTACCCTCAACCGATACCTCTATTGCCCGATGATGTCGCAAAACAAAATTATGTGACGTTACCCAACTGTAGTTTTTTTTATTGAGTTTGAGGAAACTAGAAATGTTCATCTGACCGCCTTCTTTTTCATTGCATTTGCCTCGTATGCATAAATCGGAGGTATTATTTAAAAATCAAAGGCTTGTATGATAGTTTCAGACTTATTTAATATAAGTAATATTTTTGTAAAAAGTGTGAATAAGATACAAGAAACAGTAAGTTTCATCAACCTAACATTAGAAACTTTCAATCATCAACGTTTAAATATATAACATTAATATTGATAAAATATTGTATGTAAATAATATATCCTAAGTCTTTTACAGCATTTATCCAGCTTATCGCAAAATTCCTGAAACAAGTTCATTTTTATTTTGAACAGGGCATATTACAAAGAGGTTTGTTTATCTTTTCAATTATTAGGATACTTATCCCAACTTTTTTTTAATGGAACGGTAAGTAGGTTGATTAATTTTTTATTTGGAAGCTTTTTCAATTGCCAATACAATTCCATTTTTTTTGTTACTTTTTATAAGTAATGTGTCTGAAAAAATAAAATAAGGAAATATTTACTGAAATTACTTAAATGCAATAAATGTTCAAAGTGCTGTCCACCTTGTTGCTGACAATATCCTAATCGATTATAAATAGCATTCCGAACATTTTGTAACACTTCCGGTGTTACTTGCCTAATTTCTTCCTTGATTCTTTGTTGAAGCTCGGCGATGTCGTTAGGTTTAGTGGCATAAATCTTGCTCTTTAGATATCCCCATGAAATATCTAATGGAGTAAGATCGGGTGATTTGGCTGGCCACTCAATTGGGCCCTTTCTTCCAATTCACCTATTTGGAAACACTTCGTTGATAGGTCCGTACATTTTTAGCAAAATTTGCTGGTGCCCCATCTTGTTGAAACCAGATGCGTTGGTCAGAGAAGTTGGGATCCAAATTATTGGGGAATAAATTCAATAAAACATTTCCTTCTTATCCATTAGTTATAGAGTGTATTTAGGGTTGGTGAATTTATATTTATTTTAATAAGAAGGAAAGTAACTAAGAATGACGTCATCGTTTTTTTATAGTAAATAAACCATATTCATAGTTTAGTATAGTCTACTGTAGATTGTTTTTAAACTAAGAGGAGCGATTTGAATTTAAGTTGGCATTTGTGCTGTCTAATGATTGGACAGATTGACGCCCGTTTCATAATAGTGCTTTGTACAATTAGTGCGCAAAGCGTCACTTTTTCCACGAGCGCAGCAAATCTAGCGAGTGGGAAAAGTGATTTGCGTACAAGTTGTACACAGTATTTTTTCAACAACCACATTTATTAATGAAAGAATTTTCAATATATCCATTCATCCTCTAATAACTAACAAATTTTACATACACTACTTATTATACCCATACGTTTTTTCACAATAATCAAACATTTGATTACTACTCTCGCCACGGCCTGTGGCCAATGATAATTGTATATTTTGACATGCCTTGATCCCTCATTGGTCACGACAAGTGCGAGCAGTTTAATACGTATTTTACGTGATTGTCAATTAGTTTAAAAAGTCTGAACACGACCCTTTCGGCACACACTTACAATCTAGTAGCATCTAGTGGTGTGATTGAAGTGCTTTTCCTATTTTAAAGACAAGGTATAAGAATAAAATTATTTTCACGACTCCAATCCTCCCACCACGTCAAATTTAGTAGTTGAGGTACGCAGGCGTCCAAGCAGCCTTTAACCTTCTATTCGATGTGACTGAATGTGAGCTGATTGGCACAGTTGGTAGGGTAGTAAGCTTACAGCTCAGAGGTCGTAGGTTCGAAACCTGGTTAGGACTGGGTTTTTTGTTTTTTTTTAGTTTTCTATTTCCTATTTTCTGATATTTTTACACATAGTTACACTTTGATCAACCGGGTTTGGGCCTGAGTTTTCTTGTTTTTTTCAGTTGTCTATTTCTTATTTTCTGATATTTTATACATAGTTACACTTTGATCAACCAGGTTTGAGCCTGGGTTTTCTTGTTTTTTTTTTAGTTTTCTATTTCTTATTTTCTGATGTTTTTATACATAGTTACACTTTGATTAACCGGGTTTGGGCCTGGGTTTTCTTGTTTTTTTTTAGTTTTCTATTTCTTATTTTCTGATATTTACATATTTACTTCAATATTGTTATGCTACTGGTAAATTTGGCAACGTTGGATCGAGTCGGGAAAATAAGCTCTCGTTTGTACTGCTAAAATCTTAGCTATACGTTCAGTTGTATAAAAGCACATTTTTAATTTTTGTTTTTTTGAACATAATAGCCCTTCTCTCAAAAAGGTTCCAAATAACCTATATTTAATGTATTCCATAATATTAATAATTTTCAATTAAAAAAGAGCCGAGTGATAAATATTAACTTTAATTAATTTTTAGCCCCATATTATCCTAAATCTTTTCAAGTTTAAGTAAAATTAGTATTTTAAACATGAAAATCCCCATTTCTGTTTCCAGAAATCGGAATGTATTCTTAAACTATACAAATAATAAACCACAGAAGTTCGTCTGTTTTCAGGAAACCGCATGTCTGAAAAGGGTACTGTTAGTGTCACAAATCGGGTAATGGCAATGACTTATGCATAATAAACCACAGCAGACAGAATATATTTTTAGATTCCTACCTACTTTATAAAAAGGTATTTTTGAAAAATTATAAAAAAGCTTTTTAACAATAATCTTTCGATATCTTGCAAGCCATCATCAGAAAACGATCTTGACTGGTTACGCAATAGACAATTTCGGTCCTCTTTGGTTAGTACTTACTGGTAGTTATCGGTATGACGTAAATTACCAAATACCAGGCGAATGAAGCGTAATCGTTTGGTTTTCATTTGGTAGAGCTGATTGATGAAATTGACATATAAGCATTGCGGTCAGAAAAGTTGTTTATTGAGTTTTCCTATATTTTCTTGAAGTTTTGAGTTAAATATATATATATTTGTATGGTTCAGGGCACGCTGTATCAAACACTTGATAACTGATGTTCAGAATAATCTAATTGATTGAAAATAAATGAATCTTTCACATTCTCAACATGATTATCAAACCGAGTTTTGGTGTTTGATACAATCTGCCCTGAAGATAGATAAGAGAAAGAAAGTGTTTTGTTTCTGTAATTATTTAAAAGCAGAAGATGCACCACAGTCGCACTTTCAAGCAATCATTGATAATAAATGGTTTTTATGAAAACTGGATTGGGAAATACCAATAATACAATTCGTTCCAACAACCTTGTTTACGTTTATTTACAAATAAAAAGCAAGAGAAAACCTATTTTAGACAAGGATAGACAGCTATGAATTCAAGTAACCGTGCTTCAGATTTCGGTAAGTAATTTTGCAGACCAAAAAGTGTAGGTACTAAAGTTAGTCGAAATCGCCTAATTTCTTTTGAAATGAAATAATTTAAAAAAAAAATTTCAAGTGAAACTATTTGACAATTGAACGAGAATGAAGTGTCACAATTTTTAGGAAAATATCTATGCCGGTCTATCATAAACATAGTTTTTTTAGTTGCATAGGTTAGAATTCAATTTGCGTCCTGAAAAGTATCTTCCCAATTATTCCATTCTGAATTAGAATATTTCATAACCACAAATCAATTAATATCCAATCTAGTTTTTTTTCATTTCGAAAGAATCTCATGATTAGTCATTCTAACCACAAGCAAAACTATCTTTATTTGCTGATATTTAAACAGATGCGACCCCCAAAAAGGTATAATCAAATAATGCTTCACACATAGTTTGCAACATTGTATCGTTTGTTTTCTTTTAAAGTATCAGATAGTCAAAACAATCATGTTAATTGCTAAAAACATCCCATAACAATTCAATAACTTAACATTGACAGAAACTTATATTTATCACAATATTTATTATAATCAGCATTATTACATTGTCAAGGTGAGTATAAGGTAGTTTTTAACAATCGATCCTTGAGGACATCATTCAAAATGGACCTAGTTCATCCGAAAGGAAATTTTAAAAGGAATTCTTCCCATAAAATCTTACAAAATTGTGATAAATGTAACTTTACTGATTGTAGAAACGGGGAAAAAGAAACGGAGCAAAGAGAATTTATATTTCAAACATACTAAAAACATTTTATGAATGATGGTGTGTCAAGAAAATGAAACAACATTATATAATTACATACATAATTTTGGCAATGTTTAAAGGCCAAATGGAATAAATTAATTATTTTAGTTACTGTACATGTGTACATATATATAAAAAATCACGCCAAATCTAAATTATAACTTGATATTCGCAAACGTGAAAATGCTATCCCGACCTTCAATCTCTTCCGAATGACAGATACAACCCCAATTTTTTAAATGGGAAATATAGGCTTGTGATATATCGTTTGAAAAGTATCCTCATTCTCTATCCAAATTGCAACGATTAAAATTAAAGATAGAATAAAATAAAATCATGTAGTTACCGAAATTCGCCACAATACAATCAAAAGCTGAAATGTAATGCATAACGTAATAAAATGTGAAACACTTAAAAGAACTATGAGTGTCAATGAATAAGATGTTCAAAATGTCCTCCGCGAATGTTATGGCAACATCTTAATTTTGAATAAAACTGCCTTCTAATATTATTTTACATATCAGGCGTGATCGACCTAATTGCAAGCGTTCTTCGTTCTTTTAAGTTTTAGTTTTGTATAGAATGCTCTACACATATCTCCGTGGGAAGAAATATAATGATGTAAGACCGGGTGATCGCGCTGGGCATTCTATCTATCCTCGCCTCCCTATTCACCGATTGTGAAATATCGAGGTACTACGGGACATTGCGTTGGTAATGTGGTGGTGCTCCACCATATAGTATACAATGGAAGTTGAGGATTACCTGGATCTGGATATAAATATGCCAAACTTGGAATGACATCATTTTGAAGAAGTACCAAATAATGTTTGCCTTTCAAATTGCCCTTAATGAAAAGGGGACCAACAAACCCTGCCCAAACATTAACTTTTTGAGCGTATTGCGTGTGTTCTCCTATCCAGTGAGGATTTTCCATTGACCAGTAGCTGCCGATTAGCGTGACCCTTTAGTGAAAAAGTGCTCTCATCAGAAAACATAACGCCTTCTAATTAGGTTTGGATTATATTATATCGAATTTCGATAACACCATGATATTATTTTATCCTATCCCAATTTCAATAAACTTGGAAACGATAACATTTTTGAAAAGAGAATGAAGAGACCTTTCAAACGTTTTATCATAAGTCTATACTTCTCATTTGAAAAGTTGGGGGTTGAAGGTAGAGATCGCATTTTCATGTTATCAATTTATAATTTAAATTTGACCTGTTTCGAAATTTTTTATAAATATGTACCGGGTGGTCCAATAAGCCGATCTCTCGGCTATATGTCAGAAACTATTCATGTTATAACTTCGGGAGAAAAAATTCCTTAGTAAAAGTGGCCAAGAGAAATTGCTGGAAATTACTTTCATGTTTCTATGTTAACCGCTAGGGGGCGTCACCTGTGAAGAATAATTTAAAAACCAGTTTTCTGTGGAATGTGCCCAATTAAACCAAGTGTTACATTAGAAAAATAGAAAGAGGACTGAATTCCGCACAAATAAGGTTCAAGTGCTTTTTTCTCAATTTTTACAAATAAAGGGTGGGGGAAAGTGGGAAAGTGTTTTTGGATAAATACATATAACTTTGGTTTGAATCAACCGATTTTAACGAAATTAGTGTCATTAGAAAGAGGATAGATGCATTAATTACATCTAATATAAAGCAATTGCAATTCGTTTTAATTGTCATAGGTATAGGGTACTTTCGAATGAAAAAAATTGAAATTTGTTTTTCTTGAAAATGTTTAATAGAAGCACCTAATTATTGTGAATTATAATAAAACTGTATTAAATTCTCAACAAAATGGCGCAAACCGCATGTTGATAACTTTTGTCGAATTCGAGATATAAAAAACGGATAAACATATACCTAAGTATAGTATTGACTCACCCTGTATTGTAACTTAAAATTAGATATGTGGAAGGGAGACCATACAGATATATTTATCATTAAAATTCAATGTCCAATTAAATGTTCAAATTGTTTTCCATCGTTGTCTACACAAAGCTGCAATCTATCGCGCTTAGACATAACAGCTGCTTCAATCTCAGCTGTTGATATAGTATTTATTGCGTTTCTAATGCGCTGTTTCATGTCGTCTCGCGTGGTTGGTCGAGTTTGGTACACCGAATACTTCAATCGTCCCCACAGATAAAAGTCCAGACATGTTAAGTCTGGAGATCTAGCTGACCATGGAAATACATATACTTCCCCTTCCAATCCATTTATTTGGATAATTCACATTTAAATAGTCTATAGCTTGTCTGGAGAAATGCGCGGGACACCCGTCATGTTGAAAAAACGGATAAAATGATAAAAGTGTTGTTTTTTTCGAAATATTAAAATAACAGTTGAATCTGAACTTTAGAGGGAATTATTATTTTATAACCTAAACACCTAATAATGAAGAAAACCAACCTGTGATGTTTTAAAATTCTTAAAACAGTAGTTTTGGGTATGTTCAATTCTATAGAGATTTGCCGACTACTTATATGTGGATTCTGTTGAATTAAAGCGAGAACATTGATTGAGTTTTCTTCGGTCATACCTCTACTACGTCGTTTAAAACAAGGACGACGAAAACTACCAGTTTCTCCTAATCTTCTTGCCTTTCTTTCAAATACTTCTTTAATGTCTCCTGTCAGGATATCTTACAGAATATATACGTGAGGCAATAGTGGCATTTTGGTTGCATTCGAAATAAACTACAATCATTTCATACAATTCTGCATTCGATATACTCATCGTGAATCGAGTACCAATATTAGCAATATCAATTTCTATTGAGAAAAGTGCAACCTTCAATTCGAATTAATATAATACTACTTAAATAGAAGGCAATGTTTTGACTGCTGTCAACAAATAAACAATATGAAGTCCCGTCAAATGTATTGTCGTGGCCTACTTATTTTGGAAAAAAAAACTATTTTGAATAGTACCTATGAAATAACGATAGTCAAAATGGATATCGACACTAAGATTCTTTAGCTATGAAAAAATTTGAAAGTATTGACTTATTATTTAATTTAAGTTACAATACAGGGTGAGTCAATACTATACTTAGGTATTTATGTTTATGCGTTTTTTTTATATCTCGATTTCGACAAAAGCTATCAACATGCGGTTTGCGCCATTTTGTTGAGAATTCAACACAGTTTTATTATAATTCACAATAATAAGGTGTTTCCATTAAACATTTTCAAGAAAAACAAATTTTAATTTTTTTCATTCGAAAGTACCCTATACCTATGACAATTAAAACGAATTGCAATTG
>CAJUYH010002611.1:0-38782 GCA_910591685.1 Galerucella tenella
CGTGTTCAGCACCCTCGAAAATATAAAGATAGACTGTTTTTAGCGACTAGAACGAGGTTGGTCGGTTTTTCATTTTCTAAACGACTATTTGGGGGTGTCCCGCTCCTCTAAAAGGGGAGTGTTTTGGGTGGGATAAAAAAATTGAAAAAACCTTATCCAGTAACTGAACACCTGAAAATATCGAAAAGTCGCTGAAGACTTCACTTGTGGCTCAATTTGTAGGCCACGGCAGGTGTTTTTAAACGAGATAAAGCAACGCGATTGAGTTTCCGGTGGGTTGGTTGGTGGGAAATGACCCCCTAAACCATGGAAAACGGGTTTCTCGCTAATATCTGGCTGAATATCCGAATTAGAGAATTTTTCTTTAGATAAAAAATTAAGATTGTCTTATAATCTACATAAATGTCCTTATAATTTTTTCCTAAAATTTGATAGTTATCGAGATAATGAGACCTATAAGTCTCCTTATTTCAGCTGTTGCTCTACCTGTAGGAATTCTGCTGTCTTTGCCTCAACTTGTAAGCGGGCGGACGAATTGTTCCATAACTCGGCAAAAAATTGACATTTCCCGATGATTCAAAGTTCATCGCAATGGGAAGACCCGTAGCTATCATACCATATTGTGACTTGCAGCTTGTTCGTACTTGACAAAAATATTCAAAAGAGCGGTCAAAGTTTTATTCCACAAGATTTTGAGACTATTTCATCAATTTGTTCAAATTTTTTTTTTAAATAGTCTTTTATCCTAATTCTTTTTTATAATGGAACCTACGGAAGTCTTGAATGATCACAGACATTTTTTTTAAATATCTTTCTTGCGTTTTGATGAAAAATTGATTTGTTTAATCATTTATTTTAAAAAAAATCCGGTTTTTACCGGTGTGATCAATTTCCCTGATTTCCGGAAAATTATTGGATTTTATTAAAAATCAAAAAGTACATTTCAAAACTAGACACTCCTAGCTTTAAAATGATGTGAATTGAAAAGCAATAAATAGGATGATAAATTTTTAAATCGCGCTTGATCCACAGATTGTACAGAACTCCGAAAACGGCTGAAAAATGTAAATAAACAAATCAATTTTTTATCAAAACGCAAGAAAGATATTAAAAAAAATCTGAGATCATTCAAAACCTCTTAAGGTTCCATTATTAAAAAAAATTAGGATAAAAGACTATTTTTTTTTTAAATATGAACAAATTAATGAAATAGTTTCAAAATCTTGTGGAAAAAAATTTTGACCGCTTTTTAAAATATTTTTGTCAAGTACTAGCGAGTTGCAAGTCACATGGAATGATAGCTACGGGTCTTCCCATTGCGATGCACTTAGTTATGGAACAATTCGTCCGCCCGCTTACAAGTTGATGATATAGAGAGCAGAATTCCTACAGGCAGAGCAGCAGCTGAAATGAGTAGACTTTTAGGTCTCATTATCTCGATAACTATCAAATTTTCGAAAAAAATTATAAGGACCATTTTTGTAGATAATAAGACAATCTTCATTTTTTATTGGAAGAAAAATTCTCTAACTCGTATATTTAGCCAGATATTAGACGGAAGCCTGTTTTCCAGGGTTTAGGGTGCTATTTTCCCCCCCTTCCGTAAACTCAATCGCGTTAAGTTTTTCTCGTTTGAAAACACCTGCCGTGACCTACAAATTGAGCACAAAGTGAAGACTTCAGGGACTTTTCAGGAGCTTTGTCCCTTCATTTACTGGACTATAGGAAATGTGGCACAAATACGAATTTAAATGGATATTGAAAAAATGAGGTCTAAAAAAATGGAAGAAAGCTTACTATTGTAAATTTTCGGAAAAAAATCACTGGTATTTAATGTAAAAGTTACTTCATTCACAGTGTTGTCAAATCTTTCACAAATCAAATCCCGGTAAATTTAAAAAAGTCAAAAAATTATAAGGTTTATTAAAAAGTTTTGATAAAATTCACTCATTGTTCTAATTTTAGTGAAAATTGACTTTTTGACTGCTTTAAAATCTAAATAAGATAAAGGAAGGTATTCTTGAAAACATTTAGTGGAGATTAAAATTATTCAGATACTCAACCCGGCTTAAATTCATCGACTTATATACGTCACCCTATTTGTAATTTCTTTATTGTACATAAAAGTATATATAAATTATAACAAAATTTTCGATTTTTTCAAAGCAATTATACAAAAATATAACATATATTACTCCACCAGTTTCACAAATTACAATATATGCATCATCAGGATCTTCGACCATTAAACAGACTAGATGAATAACCTGCTATACTTTGTTTTTAACCAACATTAAATCGATTATCTCATTCCAAAACAAGGATAGGAATACACACAGCAATGGTCATTGATTCCAATAGCAGTGCCGTGCTGTTTGATGATTTAAATTTAATAAAAAACTTCTGTTAATAATATAATATGTATTGTTGGACATATTTTGAAGACATTTGGTTAATGGTTCAGAGATCACGAGTATAAATTATAAAAATTGATATAGATTATGTATATTGAAAAATTCTTAGCCTACTATAGAACCAAACAAAGTTTCAATGTCAAAATATTTTGTCAACATATTTTCCTCTTAATTGGATACATTTATTACAGCGAATCTAGACCTTTCAAAAAAAATGTTTCTTCTTGCTCTGCAAACCAGACCTCCACAGCTTTTATTACCTCCTCGTTGGAAGAAAATTTACGACCTTTTAAACTTTGTTTCAGTTGAGAAAAGAGATGATAGTCGAATGGAGCCAAATCTGGTGGATAAGGGGGGTGTTCTAGTAATTCAAACCCTAAATCACGAATTTTTTGCATGGCAACAAGAGATTTGTGTGCGGGGGAGTTGTCCTGCAAAAACAAAACACCTTTGGATAACTTTCCGCGTGTTCTCTCTTCAATTTTTTCCCGTAGAGTGGGTCAGTAATGTCGAATAGTAATCTCCGGTTATTGTTCTACCCTTATCCAAAAAAATCAATCATGATTACTCCATGGCAATCCCAAAAAACTAAAGCAAGAACTTTTCCAGCAGATTTTTGGACACGAAACTTCTTAGGTCTTAGAGAGGACGAAGGACATTATTCACCAAGGGTATTAAGCATCTCTTCGTAAATCTGCTTACCTCTTAACCCTTTTAAATACAGGTACTTGATGATGGCTCGATATTCCAATTTTTCGATTTTCACAATATCGGTGGACATCTTTTTTCTTTTAATTTATTGCGTAACTCTAGTTCACTTTTTTGACGTCCAACTTCACACTGACACTTCTAATGAGTTATTGTTCGTTGCTATTGTAACGTAATATTTTGTTTTTGCATGGAACTGGTCTAGGCCAACTAGATATCAATACATCATCGCAATAGTATATTACGTAACGTGTGTGGTAAGAAGCATTTTACGCACGATTGGAAAAGTTATAATTCCGTGAGTGCGTAGAATGCTTTACAACACGAGTTACGTACTATACTTTACCTACGACCTACTTGTACTTGTATTTTTTATAAGAAGCATAAGAAATAAAAGTACATAATTGGAGGTGCTTGGTAAACTCCATCTCTATTACTCTATTACCAATGAAAGAAGCACATTAAAGAACTAACGTTTAATCATTATTAATATATTGTTGATAATCGAAAGTCCATTTTTCAATTATAATCAATACATATACTTAGCCCTTTGGGCTTTTCATAGTTAAACATGGCCGTATTGAATGTTTTTAAATAGTAAATTTTGAATAAAATGGTGACGTCTATTGACAGTTGCTAAGATGTTGCTAGGAAAGCCGTGCGATTTACTTTACAGCTGTGCGTTTTTTTTACAGTGCGTAATAGACGTCATTACATTGATACTGACTGTGTTATTGACTGATTACAGGGGGGGTCGTAGGTAAATAGATAAATGTTTGTCCAAAATCAATTGCAGAAGCGAAAACACGTGTTCCCCTAGTCGACTTTTTTCTTTGAAAAGTATTTGCTTTTTTTTTGGTGGAATGTTATATTTTAGCTATAAACTTGGTTATTCATCGATTTAAATATATTTTTAATTACTTACAAAAAATATAAATACCGAGAACAATTAAGAAATTACAAGTTATTAATAAATAATAATTGAAACATAAAAATTTTAATACATCTTATTTATTAGGGCAACATTTTATCGTGGCCTCCCCCAAGTTACGAACACGAAGATCCTGAAACGAACGATACAATCGACAACCAACAAGAAGATAAAGAAGAACACCCTCCTGAAAAGCACATTTCACAAACATACATTTCCCCAGAAGATACCGAAGACGTTTACAAAGCCTTACCCGTCGTCATAGAACCTGAAACTGTAACGTTCACAGAACAAACACCTCCGAATTCACCGATACAAACATCAGAAATGACAAGTTTGACAAGTGACAGTGACATGAGCTTCGTTAATGTTTACAACGTTGAAAATGCCGAGATATCGAAAACGTCTAAAGCTCCACCAACAAACGACCGAAAATCCAGCGGGTTGTTTGTGAAAGCTTCAAATGTAAATGTCAAAAGATTCGTCAATCAACAGCCTTTGAAAAGATACAAGAGTGAAACGGATTTAGTGGACGATTCATTTTACGCACCACTTACAGTTTTGGGAAAGAAAAAGGATAATACAATAATTTCCAAAATTTATTTGGATCCGCAAGTTAGGAATTTCGCTCTATCCAATAGACAACAGTTATTACCGGCGAATGGTGTGGTTCCTACATTTAGAACGCAACTCAGCAACCCAGGTAAACTTATTTTTATCAATATTCGACTCAAAGCTGGCATAAGCCTTAGTACGGATAGTAGACAAGCACTACTAGCCCTGAACAGACCACGTATCACATCAGGCCTAGTATTGGAGTGTCACCTGTCCCTGATCGAAGCCTGTAGCAACAACGAAGTCACTCTAGAAAGGTAACCATATTGCCGACTCACTAGCTACGAAAGCAGCCTCCCAAAAACTCTTGGGACCTGGCACTTTCATTGGTCTGTCGGCGTTGGCTATGATTGACCTAATAAAGGAACACTCCCTTGATAAGTTTAAGGGTAGATGGGACGATGCAAAAGGTTGCAGGCTTGCCAAGAAACTGCTACAGTATCCGGACAGGAAAGTAGCCAAAAATACGTGACTATGAACAGACAGAGCCTTCGGACAGCCACGGGTATTCTGACCGGTCACTGCTACCTACGAAAACACCTCTACAGACTGGGTCTGTCTGACAGTTCACTTTGTAGAGGATGTGAACAGGAAGATGAGACTGTCGAACACATTCTTTGTGAATATCCGACACTCTCTCAATTTAGGTTTTCTGTATTCGGCGAGTACAGGCTAACACAAGCCAGCATGAGGGAGCTTACTTCCGGCGACGTTATCGCCTACTTCAAACAAGTAGGCTAGATGACGAGCTAGAAGGAAGTCTGAACCTCAGAAGGATCCACAATGGGAAAATTGTGGCCCAAGTGCTGTGGGGTCAACCACCCTTCAAAATCTTACAGATACAGAAGCCCTAGTACAATGTCCAATACCTTGAGTCTGGTGTGGTTCTCTGCAGTTTCCTCTTCCAGGTGACAGAATCTGCACATGTATTCCTCAGTCGACCTCAATAGCTTTACGTACTTGTTAAGCTTAAAGTGTCCTGTTAACACGCCACTACGGCTTTGGCAGGTTTCCTATCTTTGATTATTTGGTCTGTAAATATCTGTTTCGCCCGACTCAGTTCTGGTGAAATTTCCCACAATTGAAGAAAATAATCATGGCCAGTCGATTTTGCGACAACGCAGAAGAGTTTCGGTCCCAGCCGCTCTATTACCTTCATGAACCTTGTGTCCTGGTACCCACAAAGTCACAGTATTCTGGGAATGACCTCTGACATAATGCCTCCAACAGTAGACTACGACCTGCCTTATACCGTCCCAATTCCAAATAGAGATGAATGGGTCCTCCGTAAGGATGAACTATTAAGAGCAGACAGCTATTGGTACACAGACGGCTCAAAAACACCCTCAGGCTCTGGGGCAGGTGTATACGGGCGCAGACCTAGGACAGAAATTTCAACCTCACTAGGATCCTATTCAACCGTATTTCTGGCGAAAATTGACGCTATTGTTTCATGTGTGGAAAGATTGGAGCAAGCCAATCTCATACAAATAAAAATTTTCTCGGACAGCCAAGCGGCTTTGGAAGCACTTAGCTCTCACCGTGTAACGTCGAAATTGTCTTTAGACTGCCAAAAAAGACTCTCCTCAATAGGAGAACTCAATTAAGTATCGCTGGTCTGGATCCCTGGCGATTCTGGCATGGAAGGAAACGAAGAGACTGTCATGCAAGGGAGGGAGCTGCGCGTGTTTCTATCGGACCAGAACCTACAATTGGCATCTCAATAAGTTTTGCCAAACAAACACCAAATACCTGGACAGCAAGAAGAGCTTTAGATGACCTGCGTTGTCTAACAGGCCACTGTCATCTGAATCATCATATGCTAAAACTTGGACTGTCGGAAGATTCGACTTGCCGTCTTTGTCTGGAAGATGACGAAACAGCAGAGCATATAATTTGTGCCTGCCCCGCCGCGGCTCGAATCAGGTATCTGATGTTTGACAGGGTCTCTCTCTCTCGTCCTCGGACCTGAAATATCATTCACCAAATAAAATAATCGGCCTTGTTAAGAAGCTGAATTTGTTTGGTGAAATCTGAATAGGTGTGAGCCACAATAGACTCTTGCCAGTCGCAGTGGAGGACCTTATAGACCCACTCACCACAAACCTAACCCTAACCTGGTACCAAGGCTTCCGTGACCTTGTATATAAGTGCGTCTCAAACGCCTTCGCTTTGTATAAAGATGAGTACTAGCTTTTGTATTCGAGATAGTTTGTTCATTAAAACATCCCATTATTGCACTTATCGATTATACAATTGATAAGGGAGTATTAAATAAAACCATGATGTCAATAATATCCTATTTCAAGTGTTTGCGTTCTTAATCCTAATCTTTTTTGTAGAATTTCTAATAGACTACAAAGCCTACCATTCCGACGACGGTCTTAGTCGAAATAAAAGCAAAAAATTGTCAATTTATGGGTCTGAGGAGGATTTGCTAAGTTCGAGCTCGATAGAATTAAAGAACGGTACAATGATACACACCGCAAAAATGTCACTTAGTTCGGAAGACGATCATTTATCGGAGAGAAGTTCGAGTTACAGTCCTGTGCAAAGAAAACACGTAAGTATTATATCTCTTGATCAACAATTTAAATTAGAGATAAGAAAAACAGATTAATAAATGTATTATATGTGTTTAAACAGATTTACAGTTCAAATGAAGATCTACTATCCATAGACGAAATGGATTCGCCGAAAAAGAGAGATAACACAATTATATCGAAAATCTATCAGCAAACTTCAGTGAAAAAATACGTGTTGGCCAAAAGAAATTCCAGTTCTTTTTCAGAACAATCGAAAATATCAACAAAAACATTCGATCTAGATGATAACGTATCGTTGGTGCCGTCTGTGAAAAATGTTACTGAAGTAGAAGTTAAATTAAACGAAATAAACTTAAAAAATAATGAAGGTATGTTTACATAACCCCTTGATAAAGCACAAAGTTCATAACAATAGGGCAAGTCCACGTGACGTCATGCCCTGATGATATGATGAACAAGTGTTCTCTGCTCAACACGTGGTTTTTTTATTTATTTTACTGCTATATATGGCTGTTTATAAAATAATCAATACAAAACCACATAAAAGATCTAAAATCATTTTTTTTTTCTTAGAGCAACTGTCATTAGTGTCAACTTGTCAGTTGGTGACGTACCATATAATACAAAAACTATTGTTATATTCACCTCTATAAAAGTTTTCAATACACAAACTATTAAAGTGACAAAAAATTAGCTATAAACTTACGTTCTGTTGATGGTGACTCACCCTGTATACGTGTCCACAAAAAATGGTAATTTAAAAGTTCCTTAGAACATATAAAACAGTGTTCTCGCAAAAGTCCGCTACAATAGCCATTTTAAGTTATCTAGCGTTAATGGTGATTCTCCCTGTATACTTGACTACCAAAAAATGGTAATTTAAAAGTTCCTTTTAGAACATATAAAACAGTGTTCTCATAAAAGTCCGCTACAGTAGCCATGTTAAGTTATCCAGCGTCCCTCGTAATGTAGTTATTTGAAAAGTTCGTTCAGCACTTGCACTGCCTGAATGTATTTGATATTAACTTTCAGCAATTCTTTTTATTGTAGATGAAAATGATCCCGGTGTTGAAGAAATAGCCAAAAGAAAAATCGTGCACAATATTCTGGGTAAATTGTCTGTTTCACAAACTAATTTAGAAAAATCAGAAGGAAAAGAAGAAGTAGACTCGGAGGGAAACATTACAATTTCTGTTAAGGACTTACGAAGAAAATTTGAGAAAATTGATGTATGTTAAATCCCCTAATTATACCATACATTTAAAAATATTAATTATTTCTTTGTTTTCAGGGTAAGAATAAGGTAGTTTCCAGTTTGACTGCTAGAAGTTTGTCCAAGCAAATGAAACAGCAATTAAGAAATTAAAAATAAAAGGTAAGTTTGGTTTTTTGAGAATAATTTCGAAACACATGTTATTCCTAAAAAAACTATCATCAAAATTCAAGCACCTTATACCTTATGATTTAATTACTGTTGAAGTTGGGAGAAAGTTATATTCACAAATATCAAAATATGTCTTACTTTTTTTAAATGCAGCTAACTGTTTCTAAAGAATTCCACTTTAATGAAAAAATAAAATTAAAATCTTGTTCGATTCTTCGATTTCGTTAATGTTTGAGGTTATGATCAACAACGGAGCATGGAGCAGGTATCGGACTGATCTGAGCGGATGAGCGGAATTGCCGAACAGATCTACCTCTCCTATGAACGAGCGATTCTTGTAAAAAGATTGATGGCCGATGGGACACAAATATCGAACGCAGCTTTTGAAAAGTTAATTATAAGATGGCGCTGATGATTAAACAGAAATAGAAATTTTTATCAAATAAATTCTTCAATTTTATGTAAACGTAATCCAGGAAATACTTTTACACATTACAAAACACATAAATGTATGCAGTATGCAGAAATATCATATCTGCAAGACCGATCTATCAACTGAAATATTTTGATCAATAGTAATAATTAATATGTCACAAGCAAAATTAGATATCATGGAGACTACTTTAAATCGTAGTTTCAAATTACCAGCGGTTTTAGGGAATAAAATTTGAAAAATGATTCTACATCACACTAATTTAAATCTCACCTAAAATTAAGCTCGGCTCGATCAATGAAGAAAATCGATTTCGTCGTCTTCTCTGGAGGACACTTAGTCACAAATCAGTGTTCAGACAAACTTCCGTACACCATTTTGAAAGATTCGACCGCGGACCGAAGGAATTTAAAGTATTTGAGCACGGATATTCTCCGTTGAAATTAATGATCTGTTCACTTTCTTTCATCACACTCACACTAAGTATTGAAATTACAAACTCAAACTTTTAAGCGTCACTTCGGAACTCGGAACACGAATGGCGGCTTGTCTCACTTGTCTCATACGTTTGCCTGGTTACATTCGCTTTTATTGTTTATCTATTATCGCTCTTCAATTGTCTTCCGTTGTCATGGTGATCTTATTTAGAAATGATTTTCATTTGTTTTTACGAAGTAACTTGAACCTTGCTACGGTTTATTTCAGCAACAGACAGTTTGATGTACTTTTTGACGAATTTGCACCTTATTGACACGTCAAAACAGATATTGGCGTCCCTTTACTTTAGATAAAGTGACGGATGGCGTAACTTTTGCCTCCGACGTTTCCGCAGGTGGAGACCGGTGTCATTCGACTCAGCTCGTCAAGCCCTTTCGAATGACACCACTTTTGCCCCCATCCGTCACTTTATCTAAAGTAAAGGGTAGATATTATTTAAGGTATTTTGGTAGCTCTGTATTAAACATTAACCCTACATAATGTAGGGACTATAGTAATTGCGTAATAATTGGGATTTTAATCATACATACTTAATCATACATCATACTTAATCATACATACATCCAGAAACTTAATATGTAGCAAAACTTCGGAAGTGAGTAGTTGCAGTCAAAATTATGTTAGAATTGTAATACTTAAGAGCCTTTCCTGTATATTTATATACAAAAAGTGATAGTTTTTTACAAATTTAAGGTTAAGTGGCTATTGTAGAATATAGATAACAATATCAGTGTCCAGGAATAACGTTATTGATTAGATCAAACCCTCTAGACTACCCATTGAAGTTGATGAATTTTATAGTGATGTAATTTTTCTGTTACAGATCCATTCACCTGTGCCACTCAATTTTAGGTCAAAATACCAAAAATAAAAGACTTCAGAGATATTATATACTTTTTATTTGTCATATATTTATGTATATATTGTTTTGTATTAAATATTTTATTATTTAAATTATTTACTTCCGTTGTACTGTAAATTTAAAAACCATGTTACCATTACGAGAAGTGTATTCCTTCAGTGTTGAATGCATGTAACAGCCTGTGAAGTTACAAATGTTGTTAATTATTATTAATAAAATATAATTTATTTATGTATTTTTATTTAAATGATTATCTTGGAAAAAAAATCAAAGAGTAACGAAATACTAAATTGATTGATAATACTTACGAAATAAAGTCATCGATATCCATTGTTCTTGCTCTTTTTAGATCAGCCTGTGCATTTGTAAGTATCTCTTCTGTTTTTTCTTTAATATTGAAATCTTCAGGTATCTCCTTCAAAGTAAATGAACACTTATTAAAATGTACACCAAATGTATGAAGGTATTGAAAAAATAAAACATTCACAATATCCATTCAATTTCTGTGTGCCAAAAATAGAAAATGTATTGTTGTTACTAATACATAGAACACATAATAACCTTATTGTGTAAGCTACAATGAAGCTTAAAATTCTTCTCCAAAGCAGCCAAAACTGCAGTTTGACGAAAAGCACTTCCCAAAGTCTTATTTTTCCTATTAAAAGCAATTCTGGTCAATCCATCCCATTCTGTATAATTTATTGGAGGTGGTGGATTCCTAGGTTCTATCCTTACTACTGAAGATTCTACTTTAGGTGGGGGTCTAAAATTATTTTTACCAACCTAGAAAGTGTAAAAATTTATTATTTTTAAATGTAAGTAGTTGAATTTTTGAACATTCTTACTTTCATTAGCATATCTACCCTAGCAAGTAATTGTGTATTAACTGATAAACGACAGTATAATTTATCACCAGGTTTTGCTACAAGTCTTTGAGCAAATTCTTGCTGGAACATAAGCACAGCACATCTAAAAAACGGTCTATGTAACAATAATTTAAACACTAATGGTGATGATATCTGATAAGGTATGTTGGCTATACAAATATCAAAAAATGGTAAATCACTTTTTAAAACGTCTCCTACTTGAATTTGTAATTTAGACTGCAAAGGTGTACCTAGAATAAAAAAACATGTATCTGTTGTATGTTATTCAAATAGATCACTCTACCTTGCACTCTTTTTTGTAATTCTGCAACCAATCTTGTATCTATTTCACACGCTATTACTCGTTTAACTTGTTCCAGCAGCTTAACAGTCATGTTACCAGTACCTGGACCTATTTCCAGAGCTACATCAGTAGGTCTTAGACCAGATTTTTCCAACATTGATGTTATAACCATAGGATTCTTTAAAATATGTTGACCGAAATCTTTGTTAAAAAGAATACCTTGTTTAACCACACCATTTTGTGATTTTTTCTTTTTCTCTACCTTCACTTTTGGCATTGCTTATTATTTATTAATACAATAAATACAATTTAAGCACATGGTATAAGGTAAACATTAAAATGTCAAAAAGAATTGTATTGGTTAAGTTCTCTTCTTCTTTTGTATTTGCTTTTGCTAACGTGATTCTAACTATTAAGCTATACAACCAACATATTATTTTGCAATAAAACGTGAAAATTCTGTCACATTTTGAATGCATTTGACATATTACCAATGAAAAAATCCAAATAAGTTGTGTTATGTCACTTGAAATTCAAAGATATGAGGAAAAAAATAAGATCCCGCAAATATAAAAATGGAATAACCAAAAATATCATTACTTTAAATTCCAAAATACCAATTGTTACCAATAGGCTTAAAGAAAAAGAAAAGCAAAAACAACGAAATAAAGATGTTAATAAAAATACTGCTACAAATACGCATATAAGTGAAAACGAGCTAACGGAAATTACTAATACAGAACTACTAGCAGACTTTCCTATCAAATTACCCTATGAATTTTATTCCGGAATACAAAAGCTAGCAGAAAGTTTAGGTATTTTTCCTCATGCGTTAAGTGAATATGATATTTAACCATTTGTAATTAAATAATTAGCATGTTGTAAATAAAACTTTTTTTATTTACAAAAACAATCCAGTTTTGAAACTATTACGAATGAATACACCTGTATAAAGTTCATTTATGTTATGATAAGTTTTTCTTACATCGTTGGCACGTTGTAATTTTTTTCCAGCTGTTGGCATAAAATTATGTTGATAAGTGGTTTATTGTATAAGATTACATTCAACCATAGATAATATATGCATTCAACTCAAAAATAAGAGCAGAAATTATAAAATTTTGATGAGTAAATACATAAATTTCAAGATGTTTGAAACCTTCAGTTTAACTGAAAAATGTTATCTTCATCCACATGTTGAATTGCATCGTTATTGCAGTATATTAAATAACAATGTATTTATTCAAAACTTACATTTCTCACAGAATTGGCAGTCCACCGTTATCTCTCAAAATATGAAATTAGGGATGCTACCATCTCCTTGCAACCACTTGATAAAGACTCATGCATTGCGACGCAGTGTTCGATACTCTCTTTTAAATAGTTATGAAAATAACAGATTATAATTTACACAGTAAATAACAAACTATAAAATGCGAATGAACACGACATAACCATCACAAGAAATTCTGATAAAATTGTCTGATTTTGACAACATAAGTCTGGCAACCCCGGACACGGCAGCCAAATGTCAAAATTGCAAACTTTTCGTAAACGAACCATATTCTTTGCCAAGGTCCCTTAAGGGACCTTGATTCTTTGCTATCTACTACTTTTAAACGACAATCTTCAGCTTCCAGTATCCTTTAGCAATGAGGGTGATTATACTTCACCTACTTTACTTTAAATTTAAGCTGAATATCCACAAATCGCTACCATTAACCCCAACAATTTGAATTTAGAAGAATGGGAAGAAGCTTTAGGAACATGAATTAATAAAAAAACAATATTGTATATTGACCTTAATACAGACAAAATAAAAAGTTAAAAAATCAACAGCTATTTCTTGTGTTTTTCCAAAGTTTCTAATAGTTTATCCGCTTCTTCCGCCGATTTCACTCTTATTAAAACAGGAACTGGTGGTGGTTTTACTTCTGGAACTGGTACACATACCAACATGACATCTTTATTACCGAGTCTCTTCGTAGGGATGCTTTCGGATAAAATGAAATTCAATAATACATTACCAAGATTCGTGTCAGCTCTAACTATAAGCTGAAATTTTTCTGAATCAGGTATGGGTTTTAAATAGAGACTCCCTACACCTCGTTCTCCGAATTTTCCTTCTTTTATCACAAACACCTTGCACCTGAAGAATAAAACAAATTTAGATAAAGAAATACGAGTTTGAATCAGAATGTACCTGACAGTATACACATGATCCTTTTCTACAACAGGAGTAAACTCATTAGAGGGCGGTACTTCAGCTTCTTCTTCCCCATCTTTATTGTCAGTTACACTTTGAATTGGTTTAACTGCATTTCCTAATACAAAAGGTGAAGACGTAGAGAATGGTGGAATGGCTGGGTTAGAAGGCAAACTTCCAAATGAAAATAAAGGAGTAGTTGTACTTGCAGCTTGAGTAGATTCTTTATTGGTGATACCTAATAAAACAATAATAATAATAACAAAAAATAATCAAGGTAGTTGTTGTGGTACATTTAGAAACTTGGTAACAGTACAGAGGCCTGTAACATAATGTATCATAGTTTTTTTCACAGATAGTCACTGCACAAATTAATCTGACATCTTCAAAAATACTATCAAGAATTCTGAAAGTTGCAATCCGTTTATCTCTAGTTAGATATTTAAGAACACAAGACAATATACAACTACCTTAATAAAAGCTTTATTTTCCATCCACATTATAAGAATATGTTCA
Source organism: Galerucella tenella (assembly GCA_910591685.1). Classification (NCBI taxonomy): domain Eukaryota; kingdom Metazoa; phylum Arthropoda; class Insecta; order Coleoptera; family Chrysomelidae; genus Galerucella; species Galerucella tenella. The sequence continues at coordinate 14,284 of CAJUYH010002611.1, forward strand.
ACTTACTTCCAAAAGTAAATGATGTTTTAGCAGCTTCCTTAGTTGTAGTACTTGAAGGAACGCCAAAAGTTATTGCATTTGTATTTTTTGTAGACTCATTGACTGTAACTGATGAAGGAACTGAAGTATTGTTAGAAGAAAATGGCCCAGATTTAGGTGGTTGAGCACCAAACGTAAAAGATGGAGTAGTATTATTTGAAGATTTTGAAAGTTCACTAGTTGCAGTTTCGGAAGTTTTTACAGATGTGGTTGAGTTAGTTCCAAATGAGAATGATGGTGTTATTTTTGAAGATTCTTTAGATGTCATACCTAATAAAGAGTTTGTTTGAAATTAAAAAGACCTAAATTATAATTCATCACACCAGAAAGGTATGTTGAGCTGAATACTAACCAAATGAAAATGAACCGCCTGTAGATGATGGTTTAGTTGTTAATGGAGCTCCTGTAGAAGCAGCAGGTATACCAAATGAGTAGTTTTGATTAGTGCTTTTAGCACTGGGTTTAGCTGCTGCAGTGGTGTCCAATTGACTTTTTTCTGTTGTACTATCTGGGACATTTGTTGTTGGTTTAAAAACAAATGATCCCATAGAAATATCATTTTTATTATTAACATCAGGAGGTTTTAAGATCTTTTCTTTTTCTAGCTCATCAAAATATTTTTCATAGTCACGAAATATCGGTTGTAGATTTATAAGTGGATTGGAATCTACATGTTTTTTTATCCAGGTGGACACAGTTTGATTTAACCCTTTCAACTTTGAAAAATAATCATTTGATGTATTGTTACTTTTGTTATTTGCAGCAGCTCCTGTGAAAACAAAATTTGTCGTTTTTTCAGTGTGTTCAACCTGTTTCGTCCAGCTTAATGATTTATCTGACTGATTAACGCTATTGGCCACTGGGGTAGTGTTAAATTTAGGAGATGCAATATTCGTTTTATCTTTCTCTGACTTTTCTTCAGTTCCATTTACCTTATGTGGGGTACTTATATTTGATAAAAATGAAAAAGCAGCAGGAGTAGGTGTTGATGCCTTTCCAAAACCAGTAAAAGCTATAAAGGCACTTTTCTTTTCACTATCTTCGCTGTCCTAAAATTGTTTTATATAAGTTTATTCATATCCTACACATTTAAATATATCTCGCATACCCTTACTGATGAAATGGGATTTCTCCTCCGTGCTGTTTTTATTACCCTCTGTTTTAAAGAGTCGTCTGATGCTTTCTGGAATGTGCCTGCCTCTTCTGGGGTCTCTTCTCTGTCCCAATTGTCATGATTTAAATCACTAGTAGCGCTTCGTTTTCCAGCCATCATAAATATTGTTTTATTCACAAATCAGATTTTCGTTTATTAAATATTACTAAAATGTTTTATTTTTCATTAAAATGTATAAAACTAATAAAATCCGCCAAAAACGTCTTTCTCTGTCAAATCATAAACGTCAAAAAGGACATGGAAATGGATTGACAGATGTCAGTATTCTTATAGGATCTTCTCATGATTATTGAACTGTCACGATGTAACCAATCAAATAACACTAGAATAAATGGCTATATATTATTTTAGTTATTCAAGTATTTAAAGTATTTTCATTATGTATAGGTTTGATTAGATAATATATTCTAACGAATTGCATAAATTTTAGAGTTTGCTTTACAACCCTTCACAATTTATAATGATCACACTGGTTGCCATGCCCCGATTTTAAAGTGAAGAATAGACTAGATAATCAATAAAAACAAGTGAGAAATTGTTTAAGACTGCTTAAAACAATCATAGTATAATTTGGAAACTCCACAATTTACATTATATTGAATAAAATTAATGTGATAGAAAACAACCAACATAATTTGCTGTCATTTTCAATATATGCCATTTTTGTCGTTAAGCTGGCAGCAGTGAACATGCGTAAAAATTACCTGAAAATCTTTAAATTTAAATTGTGTACACATTTAGAACAATTATTCAAAATTATTATAATATCAATATTGAATGTATAATAATTTGTGTTTTAATGGATGAAGAAAGAAATGTGTGCGGAAAATTTGGTGTAAGAAATTTGAAGTAATGTTCAACTTCGGTTATGCGCATCGCGCCTTGATTTACCGTCAATATGGCGGCTGTATCTGAAAGTGGTTATTTACAAAAATTAAGATAATTTATTTGTATTAAAATGATTATTTATTAAATAATTAGTACCTGCAGACGATACATTTGGCACAGGAAATTCTATTCGCATATACTCAACAGGTAAAAACTCATTTTAATCTGTAAATTTTCATTTGTTTTGTTTTGTAGTAGGTTTGAATTTGAAAATGGAGATGGGAATTCAAAATTTTTTAAATTGAATTTTTTGCGTTCGTTGCCACAGTCGAAATTTACTTGTGACATGCGTTGACTTGTCTTAAAGAATGATATTATTATATTGAAGATACCCTAAGAAACAACTAAATGTATTTTTTAATAAGTTTTAGTTGTTGATATGTAAACTTCTAATGTATTTTGATGACACAGCTCACTGTATCTTTATAAAGCAAATTACTTCTAATGAACATTGTTTTTATCATTCGTTTATTTTCTGGAATAAACGAAAGTATCAGAAATTATGAAATTTGGTGCTAACTAAAATATAAATTTGAATTATAACCTATATATTTGAAATTTTTCTGTTAGTACTTGGATGTCATAGACATCACATTTTATCACTATATAGCATATATATAATTAAGTGTGTGTATTCTAAATAATGCAATTTTTTAGTTTAATATGCACCATATGTTCCAAACATAATTTGAATAACCCAAATAAACATATTTCTGTAATGGTATTGAGCCTTGATTAGTTTCTAAAATTTAAAAAATAGAATTACCTAGATGTAAAAGAAATATATAACAGTCCAAATTTCACTACACACTTTAAATGTATTTAAAAATTTAAGAAAAATATTTTGTAACACATAGCTAGAATTAGATTATATCTTTTATATGTAGATAAATAAACTAAATAAAAAAAGGTATACTTGGAGAAAAATCTAAGTAGATTTTTTTGTAATGTAGTCAATTTTAACCATAGCAGTAAGCATATTTATATCACATCCTCATCTATTAAACTAAATATATTTATATGGAAGTACCTATATCAGTATCTTTTAAAATACAATGTTTGAATCTTTGTTGAACAGTGAATTTGCTGCTATATATTTAATAAATGTAATTACTGTTGCAAGCATTGTACTCATGAACATATACTTCTCTTCTATTAATTGAGCATATCAAAGGAAACTGTACCTATGAAGCTGTTACATCTACTCGTAATTGAAAAAAATCCATATACAAGTTTAGGAAAGTAACAATTTAAAAAAATTACCATTTTGCTGGTGAATGAAATTGAAATTGGACTACCTTGGAGCTATACTTGAAGAAGTAGTATTTATAGATACCTACTTGAAATGTAATCTTCACCAACGAGCTTTTTAGTGATAGCATTAAATTAAATTAAAACCAATTGTCTGGTGGAGATATGTAGACGACATTTTTGCAATATGGCCTTATGACTTAGTATCTCTGAATGATTTTTTAATAAATATAAATGAAGGAGAAAAATCTATAAAATTTGAAATTGAAATTAAAAATAATAATTTTTTACCTTTTTTAGATGTTCTTATCAATAAAACACCTACAGGGTATGAAACAAGTGTTTACCATAAGCCAACACACACTAATAGGTATTTGAATTTTGAATCAAATCATGCTATAAGCGTTAAAAAGGGGGTAGTAAAATCTTTATATGATAGGGCCAGAATCATTTCACAAAGGAGAAAACCCTACTGAAAAATGTTTTAAATGCCAATAATTACCTGGCAGAATTTGTCATTAAAGAAATCAAGAATATAGAGAAGGGCTCATTGTTGATACCCCATAATAATAACAATAATATTAATAATTCAGTTAACATAAGTTTTAAAAACTTGACAATACCGTATGTTAAGGGTTTATCAGAAAGAATTAAGAAAATTGATAATCAATTCAATATTTGAACCAGTTTTAAATTTAACAATACTTTGAGATCTATCTTAACAAAAACGAAACCAAAAAATGAAGAACAATCTTCAAAAAATTGCATATATCAGATATCTTGTGAATGCGACAAATTCTATTTGGGTGAAACATCTAGACCATTGAAAGTCCGAATAAGTGAACATTAAAAAATATATCAAAGATAGGGAGTTCTTTAAGTCAAGTATTTGTAAACATGCTTGGGAAGAGGGGCATAAAATTCAATGGGATTCGACAAAAATAATATTGAAAGAGCTCAATAATAAAAGACGAAAAATCAAAGAAAGTGCTTTAATACAACTAAATGCAGATAAACGTGTAGCTAGTATTTCAGCCGAATGTAATCAAATTTGGTTACCAATGTTAGAAAGAGAAATTTCCAATAATCAATTACCTGCGTTATCAGGATAGCATCATATGTTTTTATCCAGGTTTTCTTATGATTTATTATTGGAATAGTTGTTAATCGATACACACTTCAATACACAAAAAAGTAACAACAAACGCGTTTTATTAACAACATTTCCAAAATAAGCGAAAAAAAGCGCTATCCCAATAAAAACCGTTCCTGGAACGTGCACTTCACTGGATTCCATTCCTAGTAGACTATCATATCGTTAGAATGTCATAAAATAAAATATTCTATTTCACATTTTACCAGAGATGTGATCTACTATGAATGGACCTTGATAAAATTTGACAACAAAGTTTTGTAGTCTTAAACTTCAAAATATTATTGATTGTCTAGTTGTCATATTTTTTTCGTTGTGTCAGATAGGGACCAAACATTATTTTATTACTAGTTAATCTTGACAACGGTAGCTGGAACGCTACCGAAACGTCGAAATAAAAAATAAAGAAACATTATTGTGGTTTGATTCCCAAAAAATAAGAGAAAAAAGAATAAGTAATGCCACAAGGAACTTACAGAAGATATTAAATTTTAAATTAATACATGTTATTAATAATTTTTAGGTGAAGACAATCCATAAAAGATGACTAACGAAAACGTAGCAATTAAGCAAGAGGTAATGGATGATGACGACATGGAAATCGATGAAGATCTCCCCACTTTGGGTCCAGCTGCTTTGGGATTACAAAGAGTCGGCACTCAACCCCCTCCAAAACCAACCCCAACCCAGCCTCCGCAGATTCTAAATGCCCGAGGGATGCCCGCTAGAATAAGAAAAAAGAATCGCTTATTTTTTGATGATGATATAGTAAACACTCCCCATCATAGAGTACCAAGTGCTAAAAAACCCAAATCAACACCGTCTAAAAAGAATACCCCCGTCAAAGTGAAAGTGGAAAAAGTTGATTATAAAGTTACTCCTAAAAAGACTCCTTCTAAAGAATCCAAATATCACAGAGACGTTACACCTCCCCCTGTAAATTCCCCCGATAAGAAAATCGGTCAAAAAATAGGATTACGATTAAGAAATTTGTTGAAATTACCGAAAGCTCACAAATGGGTTTGTTACGAATGGTTTTACAGCAACATAGATAGATGTTTGTTTGATGGCGAAAACGATTTTACAATATGCTTGAAAGAATCATTTCCAGAATTAAAAACAAGAGAATTGACCAGAGTGGAATGGACAAAAATACGAAGAATGATGGGTAAACCTAGAAGATGCTCCCAATCGTTCTTCAACGAAGAACGGCTAGAATTAGAAAAAAAGAGAAAGAAAATACGAGCACTGCAACAAAGAAAAGCAACGGATATGACCAGTTTTAAAGATCTACCGCCAGAAGTACCTATGCAGCTCGTTATCGGAACCAAAGTGACTGCAAGATTAAGAAAACCCCAAGACGGTCTCTTTACAGGAAGCATTGACGCCGTGGATACTTCAAATAATACTTATAGAATAACTTTTGAGAGACAAGGCTTAGGAACTCACTCGGTACCTGATTACGAAGTCCTTTCGAACGAACCACCGGAAACTATATCTATAATGAGCTTCCAAGCTAAATTTAGACCTAGAAACAACGTAGCTTTTTCACCAGCAAAAAGTCCTGTGGTAAATAGCTTGAAACTCAGAAAAGATCCTCTACTTTCCGGCTCCTTGCTCAACACTCCTCCATTCTTACAAAACCAAGAAGAAGGTAAAATTGGAGGTTTTCCCACTAGATTATTAGAACGAATGGTTTTAGTTACTAAAATTCTAGACGTTAAACAAGCTAAAATAAGAATGCTAAAAACGCTAAATTCAGAAGCGGAACGTTTAATATCCTTCGAAGACGAAATACCGGAAGATTTCGAACGAAGATACGCGAGCGTTCTCATAGATTTAGAAAAACTCAATTTCGATCTTCAAAAATACCTCGACGAAATGCAAATCTACTGTCAACAGATCGCCCCCGAACCGAGCGTTGCAGCTATGCTAACCCCGTCGCATTTGAGGGAGAAATGCCGGGAGGAAGCTAAAGATATCGTAGACAAACACAATTCCATTATATCGTCAGACAAAGACTCCTGTCAAAATCCGTCTATACTAGATTTAATCACGGATCTAACGGCGCTTCTTTTGCAAGTTAAAAACATGTCGGATGTGGAAAGTAACGCTTACGAGTTACAAGTACTGCAAGGTACCATGGAACAGATTAAAAGAACTTTGAGTCCGGCTAATCAACAAGTATTCCAAGCTAATGTCGAAGTGCATATGAAACACATCGAAGTTGGTATGAATCAGGTCAATCATGATAAATTGTTTTTCGGTACAAAAATTTGATTAATCTTATGTATTTTAATTTAAATGAATCTTTTTATTAATGCAGGAAGGACCTACAAACATATACCTACACTACTCTGCAAAAATTACACAAAACTGTTTTTGCAGTGTATACTGGAAGTAAAAAATTACATTCGTCGTCCGAGTGTAACATTTTTCGGTTTGTCAGACTTTCTGTCTTTTTATAGTCCAAGATCCCAGAGCGATAAGACAACTTATTTTCAAATAGATGAAATGTTAGGTTCTCAGTTTAATATTTTTTTTTCTTTTTTTTCCAATTTTTTTTTATTTATTTTTTTCTTTTTTTCCAATTTTTTTCAATTTATTTATTTTTATCTCTTTATTATTTTTCTTCTTTTCTTTTTTTTTCCAATTTTTTTCAATTTATTTATTTTTATCTCTATTATTTTTCTTCTTTTATTTTTTTTCCAATTTTTTATTTATTTATTTTTTTCTCTTTTCATTATTATTTTTCTTCTTTTTTTTAACAACAGGGACACGTTGCGCTCAGGGGTCGATCAGAGCGACTTCAACAAACAATATCCAGATTTTTTGGGGGGGATCGTGCCCCATTTCCAAGTTTTCAAATCAGTTTAATTATGTTCCTCCACTGTTTCCTGTCGGTTGTTTTCGCCTTCCAGTTTCGGATACCTAGACAGTTTATGTTATCTTCAACCTCCTGTAGCCACGTTGATTTTGGCCTCCCTCTTTTTCTTTTGCCACTTGACTTCCACTCAGTCATCGCATAAATTGTGCTGTTTGGACCTGCTCTCCACACATGTCCCAACCATTTTAACCTTTGCTCTTTTATTACACTTATGATGTCCCTCTGGATGTCTTTTTCCAGTTCTTCATTTGTTCTTTTCCTATATTCATTTTGAGTTATTTTCTTGGGCCCCAATTCGACTCTTAGTTCAAAAATTTTCAGGTCTTCTTGTTGTTTCTTTGTCATTATTATAACTTCAGCTCCATACGTTATTGTTGGTCCAATTTATTTTATAAATTATCATTTTGGTGTTTTTGTCTAGAAATTTACTTCTTAATAAATTTTTATTTGCCTGGAAGACTCTGTTTGCTGCCATTATTTTCTCCTTAAATTCCATTTCTCCATCCCTATATTGTTGGTTATTGTAACTAAATATTTTATCAACTTCTTCAAATTTGAAGTCACCGATGCTATTATTATTGTTCATTAGGTGTTTGTTCACAGTCATTATTTTTGTTTTTGTTTCATTTATTTTAAGGCCCATTTTTTTACCTTCTTCCACAATTTCTTGAAACAGTTTTTTTCATAATTTCTCTGTTTTTGCTACCAAGACTAAAACATCCGCATAAGCTATCAATTGTCCATCCCTGGCCCTTAGGTTTCATTTGTCTACGTTTCTGACCAGATTAAATAGAGTTGTTGACAGAAAATCTCCTTGTCGAACTCCTTTGTTAATCTTGAATATGTCCGTTTCACCTTTTTGTGTTTTTAACATAGCTGTTGATTGTTTCGTAGTAATCCAGATTAATTATTAATTTTCTCAGTTTTTTGTTTATCTCCATAGTTTGAAGTGCTCTCATTAGTTGTTGTTTATTTATTGAATCAAAGGCTTGTTCAAAATCAATAAATAGCATCTCTGTTCCGATTTGATGTTCGTGGGTTTTTTCCAATATTTGCTTCAGGATATGAACTGCGTCTATGGTTGATTTGCCTTTATTAAATCCGTATTGGTATTGTGCCTATACTGCTTGCCAGTCTCTGTTGGTTGAGTGTAGACAGATAAGTATTCTAGTATTTGTATGTCTGATTTTCATATATGTTTTGTAGAATAATATTCTAGAGTAGTATCATAAGTGTCAGACACTTTCCATGGACCAAAACATTTGTCAGACAAAAAATAAATAAACTTTATTTATTTTCACATGTCCGATTTTCAAATATGTTATCAAGGCAACTATTACTGAGTTATATTTCGTTAGTCAGACCAATTGTAATGACCGAACAGCCCCTAAACATAAAAATCAGCCGGGAGTATGAGTGCGAGAGCACTATGAATGCGTTTCAGAGCGAGTGAGACGTCTATAGTAACTCGGCTCCCCTTCTTTTATATATATTAACTCGCAATGTCTCGGTCTCATGTGTATAATTTGGCAAGTTTATCTGAAACCGTGAAAGGAATGCAGTCGAAAACATTCGATATTGCCACGTTTAACTATGAAAAAGCTAAAGTGCTAAGTATGTAGTGATAATAATTAGAAAGGGATTTTTCATTATTAACAATATAATTTAACGTTAATTCTTTAATGTGCTGGTTTCCTTGGATTTATTCTATTAAAATTATTTTTTCAATTTATGAATATTAAAAGATGAACACTTTTCCAAATTTGTTATGGGCATCTTCAGGCTCTAGCAGCGTTGTACGAAAACCATAATGACCACACCCTCCGAATTACATAATTGGTGATTTGTATCGACCAGCTGACTTCTTATTGGCAAGCGCGTACGTGTGATCTTCCCTCTCACTTATTCAATTGACTGATATAGATTTATCCAGTGGCGTTGGTATTGTCAGTGACCTTTGTATATTCAGTTTTACTTGGTAAAATAGGCACCGTACGCCATTTCTACGTTTGACAGATATGCGCCATGTTTTTCCTCGCCTCTTAACGATGCCGCATAGCTTCAGATAAACTTGCCAAACTATATGTGCCCTTCATGCACAACGTATAGTATTCAGTATAGTTCGGATCTGTTGGAGCACATATAACTTAGTAATAGTTGTCTTAATAACATATTTGAAAGTCAGATATGTGAAAATAAATAAAGGTTATTTATTTTTTGTGGAGCTTTAAAGCGTCTGACAAAAGTTTTGGTCCATGGAAAGTGTCTGACACTTATGATACTACTTTAGAATATTATTCTACAAAACATATATAGTTAAGTTAAGTAACTCTTATTTTTAGTTACCTTTCTCACTTGATATCTACCCAGGTGCCCTTAGGCTAGCTCCACAAACACTCAGGTATTCAAAGAACACGAGATGCTTCTGATCTGATCTATTTAAAAATAAGTTATGTCTTATCACTCTTGGATCTTACTCTAATATACCTACACTACTCTGCAAAAATTACACAAAATTGTTTTTGCAGTGTATACTGGAAGTAAAAAAATTAAATTCGTCGTCCGAGTGTAACATTTTACAGTTTGTTAGATCTTCTGTCTTTTCTAAAAATGCGCATATACAGGGTGATCCCTCTAAAAACGATTGTTAATTATAATTCCTAAATTAATTTCATTTAATTTATTCCTCTTGTATAAAATAATGATATTATCGTGTGATGCAGTGTATTCTTCTTCTAGTTTAAAAATATGCAAAGTAAAAAATATTGTGTGCTATTTTAATTTTTATATTTATGAAAATAAGCTCCCCATATTGAAAAAAGTTTCTTACATTTCTTAAATTCTTGCTGAAACTGATACATATCAGCTATTAATATAATCTGTCATTTAACTTGTATAAGTTGATTTATGTATTGGTGAAAATTTTAAAATTATTTTATGGTTTTCTATAATAAATTTATTTATTTATTTACGCCAAATTTTCACTAATACAAGTCAAAATTTTGTAAATTGAAGAGTGTTGTTATATGTTCGAAACTTTCAGGCAATAATATGGTCTGATTATCCAACAAAATGTATATTATAATAGAATTTATTAGGTAAAATATATTATTTATAAAGAGAATTTCAAAAACTGAATAATTTGTTTTTGATTCTAATAAATACACCTTCTAGTTTTTATTAAAATTTTATTTTTCAATAAAAAAAGCAACTTTTGATATTTTTTATGTATAACATTTTGCAAATAGAGTGATACATTTTTGTGGAATTTAATTTAAACTTTGGTTAGGTTTAGGTTAGGATGTTTTGGTATTTTGTAATATACGAGAGGTGAGTGACAAATCAGTTGAAATATTCAAAAAAAAGCTGATAGAAGAACATGAAAGCTTATTTTTAAATATGGAATTCATAAATTTTTTATTGCAGTTGAATTATATACATGAAAAAAAACAGACTGAATAGCTGTATACCTAATTTAAAAAATATAGTGTATCACACTGTTTAATAAAAATTTTTTTGTAAACTAGAATAGCTGTTTAAAATATCCTTTTTTTAATATCTCTTTTCTTGCTCGTATTTTCCACACTTGTTTTAACGTTCTAGCACTTTTTATGCATTTTTACAAATGTTACAAAAATAAAATCGTTTTAAAAATAATTGTATATAAATATGTGCAATATTCACTTTATTCATTTTTTTCTTTTTACTTCTTTTGTCAAGAAATATTTAAGTTGTGTCCAAAAAATTATATATTATTGTGAATGATTTTGATGTACATTATGTATTTGAACTTGTTTTACATGGTTTTTCCAGTAATAAATGTATATAAATCTTTGATGGTATTATTTATTGAAAAAATAGGTATTCAGTCATAACTATTGAGACACAGTGCAGATTGATTGGACCAAAATATGCCTTAATAAAATTTTGCTGTGGAAAACGATAAAGGGCGTTAAAGTTTCGTTTTTTTGGTAATAATTTTACTGTATATTCAGTTCCAAAATGGTGTGGGAATGTCTAGACAAATTCAATGAACTAGGCGAGAACAATGGATTCCAGGACACACTGGAATAGAAGGAAATGAAATAGTAGATGAACTAGCAAAGAGGGGGACTGAAATACCTTTCTGGGGGCCTGAACCCTTTTGCGGAATCAGCCCCAATGTAATATTGGAAGAAATAGGTAAAGCCGAGAAAAAGAGAAGATCTGACCATTGGAAAGATCTAGTAGGGCATATACAATCAAAGACTCATCTGGGTGACTACAATCAAATGAATGCATAAATCAAAGTAAAACTGCGCTAAGAGTTTTAACAGGGTCCTAACTGGACAATGTCGCCTGAATGGGCACCTGAAAAAGCTCAAAATAGTGGAGGAAGAAGTATGTAGATTTTGTGGCATGGAAGAAAAAACCTCCATCCACATACTTTCCAACTGCACATTACTTCAGAATCCTAGAACACGGCACCTGGGAGATTACTGGATAGAACATTTACCTAAGTTGAAGCCTGCAGACATCCTAAAATTCCTCCGGGAAATAGGACTAAAGGAACTACTAGTTTCTGAAACTCTCCTCAGAAACTAAGTAAAAGTAAGTGGGTACAATAGATCTTTTAGAACAACCCGAAATACATACATCATTTGTTATAAAAATCGGTACAGTGGCAAATTAAATCAATTTATTCTCTAACAAGTATCAACTTAATTACAGTTAACTAATTGGCTAATTATAAATATATTTTAGCAAAACTGACTCTTTATAGCGAAAGTGAAGTAATAATAAAGTGGTTTACTTCACTTACATAACATTTTATAATATTGTAAATACAGAGGACGTCTGAATTCCACTCAACACTTCAAAATTAGTTAGAAGTCATCTTAGGGAGGTAGTTAGGTCGGGTAACATAGGAGGCTACCTAGGGTATCTTTTACAACTTCTTCAACGCCTGAAGATAGGGAATCATACTCAGATTTTACCTTATTTTATTATTGAAGACGGTGAAATGGTCATATTTCTATCGATTCGTTGTCCGTATACTTATTTTTTTGTTGTGTATTTTTCTCTCAAAATGCAGTATGATAAATATATACTTTCTAATCGTATGCAGATTATATTTTATACATATATTTTGAATTTTTTGACTTTATACAATTTTTTATATAAATTTCTAAAAAAATTCTTTGACACTTGACAAATTGTATAACATCCCAGTGAAATTATGCATAAGAATAAATTTATATCAAACCGGATGTTACTAAACACTTTTTTATCAAAAAAATTTTGAAATCAAATTTGAAAATTATACGTTTCCAAAGTATAATGGTACATTAAATTGTTGAAATTGAAATTAATCTTGAAGTATTCTCAAAATAATTACGAGGGGTATGAAAAAAGTTAATTTTCGTTTCTATGTAATTTTATTAAGTGCAATAGTGCATTATCCTGAGGTGGGTTAAAGGGAACGACAGGAGTAAAGGTAATCGCATTGCCGATTCTTTAGCCTGGGAAGCGGCTGGACTAAAAATTTTAGGACCCAGTGACACCTACGGCATAACGACTTCGATAATTGCGGAGCTAGCCAAACGTTACACCCATGCTCAATCCCTTAAGAGATGGGATGAAATCACAGGGTCGGATTTAGAGGTCCAGAGGCCTCGGGGCAACAAAGGATCGGAGGCCCCTCGCCCCAAATTATTTTCCAAATAAAGTAAACAATTTTTTTTCAGTCGAGTTTTTCAATTAATAATTTATTGTGAAACCAAGTAGATTCCCTTAGTATTGAACAAACACATATAAATATATAAATGGAAACAAGAATATTAAATTTTACTGTAGGCTGTAGGTAAAGGTAAAAGAGCAAAAAAACATCAAAGTGTTTAGGTACTAGTTGGAATTTGAAAGATTTTTTTTCCGAAGTCTCTATTGTGGGGGCCCCCTGTTTGTGGAGGCCCTACGGCTTTCGCTCCGATTGCCCTCCCCTAAATCCGGCCCTGTGAAATCAAAGGATGCAGTCTTGCCAGGATCTCTCTGGGCGACCCTGGGAAGCTGGCGCCGAAGAAATATTTGACGATGACAGTAGGATTTCTGACTGGGCACTGTCAACAAAGGAAACATCTCCATACTATGGGGCTAGTGGACACACCCCTATGCAGGATGTGTGAACAGGAAGATGAAACTGTCAGGCATGTCTTATGCGAGTGTCCGGAGTTATCGTCAATAAGAGAGTGTGTGTTCGGTGATCCTTGGCCTACACTTGCCGATATAAAGAAGATGTCTCCCAGTGACCTCTGTCCACCTTCCTGGGAAGGACAGGATGGACGATGACCTAGGACAACTCCTCGGGAGGATGTACAATGGATCACATGTGGCCTAAGTGCTGTGAGCCTACACTCACCCTCCCTACTCTACAGATAGAGATACAGCATCAGTAATTATGGAGTAATATTCTGAGGTTAGGAAGCAAAAAGAATACTTAGTAAATGTAGAATGCTATAATTAATTGATTAGTTTCTGTTGGGGTATGGAGGTAGTTTTGTATAAGCCCCAGCTATTAATAAATTTGAAGGAGAAGTTTTAGTAGAAGACATAACATTATTGACACTACTAAGGCTTCAAAATGGAGGGGTGAAGAGGTAAAATAAATCTTAGCTGAGAAATGTCCGATATTGTAGGAACCCAATTATAGTTGATGTAGATATCCTAACAAAACTGTCTTTTTGTTTGTAATCGCTGCGTTTGATAGTTAAATTAAGATCGACCCCTGTATTTCAATGACGATAATATTACAAAATAAAATTCTACGAAGAGTGAGAGTGTGTAAAGTATAGGAACACATGCTATGGTAGGTAAATCCGTCAAAAAGGTGAAGGTAGTAGAAGAAAAAGTTAAAGAACTATATTACTCACTGCAGTATTAATCTGAGGTCCGTGTAAGTGCATGACTTTCACTTCGGCGACTTCTTTAGTTTCGTATGTGAACAAGAAAAGTTGTTTCGACGAATATTTGTATTAAAAAGAAGCAAGCATGGGGTGTCAATATTGGAGCATTGTTAGACGGGTGAATTTTGTGTTTGTTTGTTGTTATTTTTTGCTAATTATATTTACCGGTAAGTGAATATAGCTTTTAATATTATATAAAGATGATTTTTAACAAAAAAAAAACAATGAAAAATGTGCTTAAGGATATAAATTACAAATAAAATGTGTCCAAACTTCTAATTAGATGATCGAAAATTAAAAAAAAAGTGTCTGATAATAGAAAAAATTGATTATTGGTTATTTACAATTTTTTTATTTGCGAATATATCAAAAAGTTCAAACGCAAGTCAATCAATAGAATAAATTAAATTGACTCTTGAACGAAGTAAGGTCCATTACCACCTCCTCACTCCTTAGAAATCAAACAACCTGGGACATGCCACAAGACGGTATGATGAAAAAGTATTTCAAAAAAATTCGTTACGGAATTAAGCAACAAGAAGAAATGGGATCCAAATACCATTACCAGACTTGGAAAGAACGCCATTCAATGGTACACAGACGGATCAAAAGCAATAGAAGGAACTGGGATAGGAGTGTTCGGGCCAGGAAGCAAACACTCTGAAAGCTGGGGAAAAACCCCAAGTATCTTTCAAGCGGAAATCCACGCCATAAGAAAATGCGCTCAGTTCAATATTGATAAAGGATACAGAAGACAAAGGATTATCATAATGTCGGATAGTCAAGCAGCCATTAAAGCACTGAGCTCTTGGGTAATCAGTTCCAAAATGGTGTGGGGATGCCTAGACAAACTCAATGAACTAGGCGAGAACAACATAGTCACCTTACTATGGATTCCAGGACACACTGGAATAGAAGGAAATGAAATAGTAGATGAACTAGCAAAGAGGGGGACTGAAATACCTTTCTGGGGGCCTGAACCCTTTTGCGGAATCAGCCCCAATGTAATATTGGAAGAAATAGGTAAAGCCGAGAAAAAAAGAAGATCTGACCATTGGAAAGATCTAGTTGGGCTTATACAATCAAATACTCTTCTGGGTGACTACAACCTGTTGAGATCAAATGAATGCATAATTCAAAGTAAAACTGCGATAAGAGTTTTAACAGGGATCCTAACGGGTCATTGTTGCCTGAATGGGCACCTGAAAAAGCTCAAAATAGTGAAGGAAGAAGAATGCAGATTTTGTGACATGGAAGAAGAAACCTCCATCCACATACTTTTCAACTGCACAGCACTTCAGAATCTTAGAGCACAGCACCTGGGAGATTACTGGATAGAAAAGGAACATTTACCTAAGTTGAAGCCTGCAGACATCCTAAACTTCCTCCGGGAAATAGGACTAAAGGAGCTACTAGTTTCTGAGACTCTCCTCAGACACTAAGTAGAAGTATGGGGGCACAATAGATCTTTTAGGCCTCAGAGTGAATGTCACCCCAAAATACATAGATACATGCATACATACAAGGTCCATGACAGTATAATCTTCAACCACATAATAAAATCATGCATGAGCGATACTTTTGGCAGTTTTTATAAGCAAGATATTTTTGAATCTAACATTAATAAAACACGTGAAATGAAAAAATCCCTAGAACTAGAGTATCTCAGGGGGATTTCTACCCAAATAACCTATAGTGAAAAGACTGATGAGTCTGATAAGGGCTACTATGGTACCTTCACATAAACGGCACAAAAAGCCTGAAGACTGAGGTGCCGAGGTCACTAATCCTATGACTAATGGAGACGAACTAAATAAATAAATCAATCAGACCATTCAAATAGGTATAATTTCTCACAAAAGTACCTATAAAGATTGATGAAAATCCGTGATGACGGAGAAATTTTGGAAATTAAATAATATAGATATAATTTATTTAAATTTGGATTGGACTAAAATAGGTTATACTTTTGCAAATCAATCGAGGGAGAAAAGTAGCTTCGTGCACATGTACACAATATTTTTTTATCTTGTTTTTTTTTCCTACATTGCACGAAATTATAGTATTTTATAGCAAATCATTTTAAGGAGACAGTGGATCAAAAATGGAGTAACAAATTGGCGCCCAACGTGGGCGCAACGTATCGAACTAGCAGTAAGGAGAATATTTGACAACCTTGCTTTTTCTCATGTTTTCCATGGTCGTACCCAGCGAGGGGCAGGGGGGAGGGAAGCAAAAAAATAATCGTTATAAACAATAGTTTTGTTAATTTTCAAATACATCTGTCAATATGTGAAATTTCGTATTAATGCACTGTATAAATTAAAAATGTCTCATCATGCTTTCACTCGTTTGGTTAGATGGTCTGAGAAAAACAAGAGTATTAGATAGATTTCTTCTTCCATGAAATCGTTAATGCGCTAGGACATCTCCCAATCGAACGAAACTATGCTATAGTCAAAAGCGCTCTTATCGTGCGGGTTCAAAGGTCACTAACTATATGTATCAAATCAGAAGACACAGAGGTTACCAAAATGTGAGATTACAAATATACCCGGTGGAAAGAATGATGGTTGATGTTTCCTGCACACTGGTTGACGAATTTCCACTTTTTCATCAATTCTCGAAATAATCTAATCATTTTTTTGCTTGAGGATACAAAATACCGGAAAATTGCTTCTTATTATTTACATTGTCACTTTAAATTGTCAAAGTGACATAACTGACTTAAAAAAAAACTTCGCTGGTGAAAGACTTTTTAGAATCGCTGAAAATTAAATACATACTCTTTTTTCTCCCGTCAAAATTGCATAAATCTGTCTTATTCAACTTACGGATTTTATTTGGAAGTTATGATTGAACGCAATAAAAGAAAACAAAAACGGTTAGTATGTCTTTGTTCGAGTCGTATGACCCGCATGATAAGACTGCATTTGACTATACAAGAAAATTAGCCTATCAATTGTGCAGTTACTATACATAGTTCTCTTGAAATTTTGGTTTAATTCACCTTTTCTGTTATAAAATGTTACAGCCTGGACGACCATGGTTGGCCACCCCTCCTAGTTTTGATACTGAGTACGCCCTTGATGTTTTCTCATTGACTTTAGAAAGACTATACATATATTCACTTTTAAAAATGTCAATGTCAACTTTTTCATCTTAATTTTTGTTCCTGATCCATTACAAATAACATTTACATATGCTTTCAGTAATTATGACGAAATTATTTCAAAAAAATCATTAATATTAAGAAAAAAATAACCTTACGATTGACCTTAATGATATTTTTTCAAACATACACCAAATAATTAATTCGATTTGTATATAATTAAATATATTAATTAGTTCTATTTTTTTTTCATCAAAGGTATCTATGCCCAGCAATCAAAAACCAGAAAAAAAGAACCTGAATCAATAGCAGATTTATTCAACACTAGTTCCTGCATTCCAAAGCCATATAAATGTCCACACAAACAAATACAGTTTTTTCTTTATACAAGGTAAATGCTTTATTTATGATTATTACATTTACATTATCATTATTCTCAAGTAAAAATTTATGGCGCCAGTTGCTATAATACTTAAAGAACGATTTAAACCGACGCCACTGCCTTAATTTATTAAAGGCTCATTTTAGTGTACAGGGTGACCCAAATTGGTATGTTTTGCAGGGTTTCTCGTAAACTAGAAGAGATAGAAGAAAAGCAGTTAGGATGTTATGACTTCTTTTTTGTTAAAGTAACGATAGCCCAATTAAAGTAACTCCCTGCAGTTGGAAGATACAGGGCGATTATTGAAAACTGTCGAAAACTATAAGGTACTACAACTTCTTAATTAAGAAAAATATGAAAAAACGTTATAAAAACTTTTGATGTATATATAATATTAAAGAGTTCAGTGCCGCACAGAATTTTTTTGTTAGGGGGCTCACTAAGGAAATATAATGCAAACTTATGTTGTTTTAAATGGGACAACCTGTATATTTTAACGTTTTTCGTTTCCTTTTTTAATTCTCATTCACTTGATATGACATATTATATATCTATTTTCAATGGTTAGAGCTACAGTGTATTATGGATGTAATCAGGTGAAACACCCTCAAAAAATTGAAAATTTTATTATAAGCATACTGATGTGTGACAATTTCATTTATCAAAATTATAATTAATAAAAAACAAAACCAGATTAAAAAAATAAAAACAATAAACTTATAAAACAACAAGAAACATTGTAACAACTAATCTACCTATAACTAATTTTATTAGAATGTGAAAATTACATTAAATGTTCAAAAAATGTCCTCCGTTTTGTTGTTATAATAATTGACACCTTTTTCTTACTGATCTTACACAATTGAGAATGTGCACTGGCTTTATTTGTTTAAATGCGACATGAATATTTTGTAATAAACCTTCCCTACTCTCGAAGTTAGTTTTGGAAATATATTTTTTTTAAATCCCAAATAAAAAAATCAGGAGGATTTACTTCCGGAAAACGAGGAGGCCACCTAACCGGTCCATGAGTACCAATCCACCGATTAGGAAATTATTTGTTTAAATAATCTCCAATGAATAGAGCATTATGGGCAAGTGTTCCATCGTGTTGGAACCAAAATGTGTTCCTATCAGCCAACACTCCTTCCTCCAAAAGTTTTAATTATAATTGTGATAAATAAAATTGTCACACATCAGTATCCTCATAATAAAATGTTAAATTTCGTTACTGAGTGCTCAATTTTTTGAGGGTGTTTCACCTGATAACATCCATAAATAGTTTATTTGCACTGTAGCTCCAGCCTTTGAAAATATATATATAATATGTCATATCAGGTGCGTGAGAATTAAAAAAGGAAACTAAAAACGTCAAAATATATAGCAACAGTATATTCTTCAATTAAAAACAAAGAAATTCCACCTAAACTACATAACTGCAACACCAACTGGCAGCTTTTTAAACAGATACTTGAAGAAAACCTTGTCTTCAATGTACCACTGAAAACGAAAGAAGAACTTGAAAAGGAAGTACACGCTTTTACAGTAAACGTACGGGAAGCTGCTTGGAATTCAACGCCTCCACCAACTCAGAAAAAAAGAGATCCTGGATGTCCATATAAAGTCAGAGAAAAAATAATAGAAAAGAGGCGGCTACGAAGGATCTGGAAAACTACGAGACACCCAGAAGATAAAAGAAGATTCAATGCAGCTGCGCGGAAACTTAAAGAGCTACTTAAAGAACTTAAAAATGAGAGCTTTGAACAATACATACAAAATCTAACGCCAACACAAGATAGTGAATATGCCTTATGGAAAGCAACAAAGAAACTGAAACAACCTCAGCAACAAATTCCACCGATAAGAAACTTAAATGGCGAATGGGCAAAAACAAACAACGAAAATGTACATGCTTTTGGTAATTACTTAGAAGAAGTATTTAAACCACACCCAGCACCACATACTCCTGAAGAACAAGCAATCATTACCTTTCTAGAAGAAGCAATGGAATCGGGAGAAGGCATACAACAGACAAACCCTGGAGAGGTGCAAAATTTAATAAATAACTTAGGCAAAAAGAAAGCTCCTGGATATGACCTTGTCACAGGCGTTATACTTAAAAAACTTTCCCGTAGAGCTGTTGTCATGTTGACACAACTATTTAATGCAGCATTTAGGTTGAGATACTTCCCAAGCGAATGGAAGGTAGCAGAAATTATACTTCTACAAAAACCCGGCAAACCTCCGCATGAGCTAACGTCATACCGACCAATTAGTCTTCTTCCAATCCTGTCAAAAATCATGGAAAAGCTCATTGAAAGAAGACTAGCAGCGACAATTACAAATAAAAACTTAATTCCGGATCACCAGTTTGGTTTTAGGAAAGAGCATTCTACTATAGAGCAGATACATAGGATTGTTAATGTCATAAACAAAACTTTTGAAGATAAAAGTTATTGCGCGGCACTCTTTCTTGACGTCAGTCAAGCATTTGAAAAGGTCTGGCATCTGGGGTTACTCTTTAAATTAAAGAAGAATTTACCCGAAGCAATGTATCATCTCCTAAAGTCATACCTAAGTGATAGATGTTTTCGTGTGAGGTATAACGATTCCTTCACAAATCTACATTCCATAAGAGCAGGAGTTTCACAGGAGAGTGTGCTTGGACCAATTTTATACGTCATCTACAATGCCGATCTTCCGACAAATAACAACATAACCTCAACTTTTGCTGATGATACAGCAATATTAGCAGTAAATAAGGATCCCGAAATCGCAGCAGCGCAATTACAAGATTCGCTCAACCAAATAGACACATGGGCAAAAACCTGGCGAATTGCGCTAAATGATCAAAAATCAAACCATATAATATTTACCAAATGTCGCAGTGTTTCACCGGGTATAACATTAAACAATAAACGAATCCCTACTGTTCAATCTGTCAAATATCTGGGAATGCATTTGGACAGTAGCTTAACCTGGAAAACCCATATATGGACTAAACGTAAACAACTTGGTTCTAAATTGAAAAAACACTATTGGCTGCTGGGGCGGAACTCAAAACTGACAACCAGAAATAAATTACTAGTATACAACACAGTCTTTAAGCCAGTATGGTCGTATGGCCTGCAACTCTGGGGTACAGCAGCTAAATCAAATATAGCAATTATTGAAAGATTCCAGTTCAAGACAATACGAACAATGATCGATGCACCATGGTTTGTTACAAATGGGGATATTTACAAAGATCTGGAGATACCTACAGTTAGGGAAGTGATTGTGGAGTGTAGTAATAAATATCTTGTGCGGTTGGAAAATCATCCTAATGTGTTGGCGTTAACCTTGCTAGACAATAGTCAAGCAACATATCGCCTAAAACGAAAGACACCATTGGACCTAAATTTAACTAAATAGATTAAGTCAAACATAATAGTGAAACTCTGTGTACATGTACTAGTACTTACCTATTAAGAAGTTATAGTACCTTGTAGTTTTCGACAGTTTTCAATAATCGCCCTGTATCTTCCAACTGCAGGGAGTTACTAAAAATTTAATTGGGCTATCGTTACTTTAACAAAAAAATAAGTCATAATATCTTGACTGCTTTTCTTCTATCTCTTCTAGTTTACGAGATACCCTGCAAAATACACCAATTTGGGACACCCTGTACATCCTACCTACTAAAAGTGAGAGTAGTAACACTGAGATCTCGCGTGATAATCGAATATATTATGATAAATGCTTCTATAAACATTTTAAAGTATTTTTATCTATATTTTAATTTTTTTTTAAATCGGAACAATGTCATTTTAAATATTGTATTGACCCGAATTTAATTCAATACATTGTGGAAAATGTTCTTTCAAGTAGAATAACAATAGACGATTAAATATAGTCATTCGTTGATATCAACTTCATTTAAACGCCGCTTTCGTACGTCCAAAAGTCGCAGTTGAATGTTATTACTTTCCCCGGATGATATATACGTTTTGCAATAAAAAAAATTGAGGGTACATCGACCTTGACTCCAAAAAATTGCAATTAGGAGGTTGCGCTACCGACTGACAAGTTGACACTAATGACAGTCTCTTGAGGATAAACAATAATTTTAGGTTTGTTTTTTGGATGTTTTGTTTTGATTTAATGATACTTTTTGTAATAAACCAGTCAGGTGTATATAGCTTTTAAAATACCTTAACAATTAAAACAATGTTGAAGAAAGCAAAATGTGCTCAAACAGGATCAAAATAACTTTTAAGAAACACGTGCAAAGAATGATTGTTTATAATCAGATTCATCAGAGCGTCTGTCGCATAACGTTACGTGGACTTTGACAGCTCTAAATTTGTCAACAATATTTACTTCAAGCATCAATTATAATGTTTAGATTACGCGCCAGCGCGACATGTCAATCGGAAGAAATTACAACATTTAAAATATTATGCAGACGTATCTTTCGTATTGGCAATGTGGCATACGTCTTTTTCTAATGTCCCTTTGACAGTTCTCGTCAGGTCTGTACTTTGTTGTTTACGGTCAATTATTATTAATGAAAAGTGAATATTAATCTTATTGTTATATTTATTTAAATAATACAAAAATATGCATAGATACACGGAAAAACATCAGCATTTTGAAAGTTCTCAAGTATTTTCAGTTAGAAAAAGAAGCTGGTAATTTTCGAATTTGGCTGAATACGATCCTGATGATTTTGTTTATCAAATTTAAGGCTAGAGATATGTCAAAATAGCAAATAAAATAAACGACATACCCAAAACCCGGATATATGTAACACACGATGACGCACACCAAGAAGACTATTGAATGTACTATACTTACAAATAGGTAACTTAAGCCTTGAGTGACGGTGAAGTGACATTTTTGAAAATTGTAATTTGACAAAAGAAGTACGTAATATGATCGATTTCTACCAAAACATAAAAACTTTCACAGACGAATTTTTTTTTAATTAGCAACATAAAAATGTGAATAAATTAATTTAAATAAATGTATTTTTGACCTACTCAAGTAACATAAGAATTCCATAAATCAGTAATGGCAATTAAAAAGCTAACGACTCGAATACAAAAAGATTACAAAAGTAATACAAGGCTGGAAGAACTTATATTATATTCTAACAGTTTTCTTTATAATCTTTAGAGGTAAGTATAATACTCTTTTTGGATGATTTATTATCCAATGAAGCTAAACGAATCAATTTAAAAATCATTCTTTAGAACGGTGATCCGATAAAAAGTAATTTCAAGGTCAAGTTCATGGTCAGGGAACTAATTTAATATTTTTGTGATACAAATGAGGTAGAATTCCAGTGGCGTAACTATTTGGGGGGGCAAGCTTACCAAGGTTTGCACATTCATAACTCTGTTTTATTACTTGTTAATATACTGAGTCAAGGATGCTACTTTGGGCAAAGCAGTCAATAATAGAAAGAACGCTAGAGAAAGATTGAATAAAAATTTTGCTCAGAAATATGATATTTGTTTGGAACCGATCAGACTATCAAAAAGAAAGCGGCAGGTCCCAACTAAAAGTAAAGATTAGTTAGTGAAAAGGACTCGTGGGCAGAATACTGAATACAGAACACTGGAGGATAAATATCCACTACCAAATAGTATATTGTGCAACAAGTGAGAAAAGTACTTTCCCCACATGTTGCACACTATACTTTTTCTACAACGGCACAAATTTAAAAAATACAAGTCAAGTATTTTAATCTTTTTGACAACTCTTCAAAATATAAATATACCAAAAGTATACTTTCCGAAAAATATTTTATTTTTGTATTGACAATTCATACTTTTTTCTTGAAATTTCCGGCAACAAATCTAAAGTTACTTTTGCTGCTTTTTCCAATATCTCTGCTGGAGGAGTATTATTAAAATCGTCAGTATCCATATTATTTTATATTATAAGGACTTATATGTCTTGTTAAACTAATTTTTTTAATAGAAATTAGGATCTTTATCAAAGCACGATTGAAACTACCTTTTACAATTTAAAAACTTCTAATATAATCTGACAGTTTTGTGACAACTAAGTAGGTATTTAAAGATGACAGTAGCATACTAAGTTTTTGTCGATTTTATTTGATTCTCCATATAAATGTATGCGGCGTGGGCAAAGTGCGGTGAGAAATAATATTTCTCACAGTATGAGAAATATTTAACTACGTAGCTTTTCATAGCAGTTGTAGAAAAACTTAATTTTAGAGAGAGGTTCTAGGTAGATGCATTGTTCATGTTAAGTAGCAAATATTTTATAGAAAATTATCCTAAAATAGGGAGTGTGGATGTCCCTATACTTGAGGCCAAGGTATTGGTGGTTAAAAAAATGTTGCTAGCTATAAAATATTTGGAAATAGATATAGAATCTATTAAAGAGCATATTAGAAAAGACTTTTTTCCAAACCTTCATAAAATTAATTCAAATTAATCCTATAAGTCCATGTTATGCATTGATTTCTTGATTTCTTATCTAAAATATTTGAGTTATCCCGGGTCGAAAGGCGAAATCGTGTCCAGAAATTAAAGATTATTTTTCTTATTCAAATTTATTGACAACTTCTTTGACAACTTTGCGCGATCGATCTTTTTTGTATATTTTCAGCATCGGTTGTCAGGACGGTAGGTTGTGTTTACTGGTTTCTAAGTCTAA
>CAJUYH010002612.1:0-38770 GCA_910591685.1 Galerucella tenella
GCGCGGGTGACATTTTATCATAAGTGATAAATTAAGGCAGTGTATGAATCTGTTGATAGTTTGCTCAACATAAATTTTCAAATATAATACATGGACGTACTACGCCCATTTACAAAATAAATTTAATTTATCTACAATTTATAAATTTTTATTACTTAATACTCAAGATCAGATACCGAGTCAACGAAATATGGTGCAACTTTCTTCACCTAGCTTAATTCTATTTATTTGGTGGAATATGAATAGGTGTTGGTCAAAATACAATTTTTTATCTCTACGATATGCATCGGGGCTAGTACTAGAGTGCCACCCACATTTAGCTAACGCCTCGGCAGATAACAATATTATCCTGAGGTGGGTTAAAGGGCACTACTGGAGTAAAGGTAATCGCATTGCCGATTCTTTAGCCAGGGAAGCGGCTGGACTAAAAATTTTAGGACCCAGTGACACCTTCGGCCTAACGACTTCGACAATTGCGGAACTAGCCAAACGTTACACCCATGCACAATCCCTTGAGAGATGGGATGTAATCAAAGTATGCAGTGTTGTCAGAATTACCCTGGGCGACCCTGGGAAGCTGGCGCCGAAGAAATATTTGGCGATGACCAGGAAAAACCTACGGTTAACAGGCGGATTTCTAACTGGTCACTGTCAACTAAAGAAACTCCTCCATACTATGGGGCTAGTGGACACACCTCTATGCAGGATGTGTGAACAGGAAGATGAAACTGTCAAGCATGTCTAATAGAGTGTCCGGAATTATCGTCAATAAGAGAGTGTGTTCGATGAGTCTTGGCCTACACCTGCCGATATAAAGGAGATGTCTCCTAGTGACCTGTCCACCTCCCTGGGAAGGACAACTCATCGGAAGGAAGTACAATGGGTCACATTTGGCCTAAGTGCTGTGAGCCTACACTCAGATGCATTTGTCAAAGCAAACGTCAAAGCAACCTGCAACAAGTAAAAGTGTTTATTCACAATCATCTTTTCTCAGATGCAAACTAGCGTATACAAGTGCTTGAATAATTTTTGGAAATTTAATATCCCAACTGAAACATCTACACATCACGAAAATCTTGATATCAAATCACTTATCACTTATATATATATAGGTTTGCCTTTCGGAATTTATGGTTCCTAATAATATAGGATGTGGAAGCATTCATTTTGGGAAATGGGATTCTGTACGGCACAGACAGGAGATATTACATCTTATCTATTGTTAAGATTGTTATGGGGATATTGAATTAATAATACATTATACATTCAACATACACTTGCATGCAATTACTCTGTTGTAGCTCGTAAGCTCGTCAGTATCTAACAAGATATGTTCAAGAACTTATTTGATAAATTACAAATGAACCCTAGAGAAATCAATTCTCCTATCACTTCGAAACTTAGACTAGTTAGTGTTTCTTAGCATAATTTCACAGGTAATGGCTCTTATCTGGCATACTCACTGTAACCTAAGCATAAAGATATGCCGGGCATACTCCTCTTGGAGTAATGACAAATAGTAGATGAAACCGTTTGTTGGATAAATTGGAATAGATCCAGGTAGGCACGCCCACACACTGTTGTTCTCTAGCGTCAATATTGCTCACAATGGTGAGAACTATAATGGCTATGATATTTCACAAGAAATATGTGTTAATAGTATTTCTGCTACAGCCATTTGCAAGTAACCTTAGGCACAGATTTTCAATTTGCCGAGATCAACGTTAACTAATCCGTTAAACCAGCTATAAACTGCTGTGGTCGTCTTGCTTATCTAGAAGTAGAGGGGTTCAACTGAGCGTCCACTATTTGTGCAGGCTGGTAACTGATTGGCAGAAATGCGCATGTTGTTTGTTACTGTTTGACGTAGTTCTTTTCGCGTTGTTTCTGTTCACCATAAATAATTTATGTTGTATAATGTTGTATAAATTATAAATCAATCTTCACGTTAAAAAAGTAGGTCCGAAGGAACTATTGGCTAAGTTTTAATAATATTCATGGTTGAGTTCCAATGAATGGCATTAATGAGCCTTGTCTCACCATTCCAATTGCCTTTTCGTTATACCTGGGCTATCGTGAATTTGGAACGTTCGCCAAGTACGTTTAATACATGTAGGCAACCCCATAACAGCTTAAAATGGAAGAGTGTCTTAGAGCGCAACATGGAACCGAAGCTTATCCATTAAACTTGTCAAGTGAAACATAAAAGAACTTCTTCTCTCAAGTTTAACTTAACTTAACCCGAGTCAAAACCGGACCTCAGACAAATCCTTAAAATTTGGAAGTTATTAGGCTTTTTAAAGTTGCGTCAATACTTTTCAATGTGTCAAGGAGTGAAGAGCTTGTTTCAAATCAAGTATGAAAATGAACATGTACACTTCTGGGAAATGTACACCGTAAAATGTGTACATTTCCCAAAAAGTTAGGTAAGTATATGTGAACTGAATATAATGTATATGTACATTTCCCGGCAAATGGGTACTCTTGCCTTCACGTTTTGGTAAATGTATACTCTTACCTTCGTGCTTTAGAATTAAAAATGTTGTTGCAGTAAAAAATATTTATAATGAATATATTTCTCTCTTATTGTTTTTTGAGTTTGATTTCGAACAAGAAATGTTGATCGCACTGCTTTAGTGCGGGTAGGGTGAATCCAATGATTATATTCCCTTGCTCTTCTTGAATACATTAATGTTCATTACTTAATATTGGAAATATTTTAAGGGAAAGGGAGAATGTAATGATTATATTTCCTTCCCCTTTTTCTCACATTTACCAAAACGACATGGTCATTGCGAATTCAATGTACATTTCCCTTCTTTGAAATTGTAAATGTTAGTTGATTGCACATTACCCAAACGAGGAGGAAAATGTGCACATTCGCCGTAAAATGCGTACATTTGCCGTAAAATGCGTACATTTGCCGCAATATCTACTTCTACCGTAACAAAAACACATTGAAAAGTTACAAATAGGACGTCAACTATTATATTTCTCCTTTTTTTAAATAAGCATCACGAAAGTCGATAATAAACAAACTGTTTTATTTATCCAGTTATTTTGATAGATCTTTTAATAAACGTTCAAACTTTATTTACTGAAATTTAAAAAATGTGAACCGAACGAGCTACGTTAAACGAGATTTCCACTTTATCCTTAAAATCGTTTTCCTAACCAGAATATCACCTCAATTTCCAGTAAAATTCTTAATAATTTGCTTTCTCGGGAATATTCCGTTACAAAATTTCATCGGGTAATAAAATTCTCAGATTACTAAATTTCTAGCGAAATTTGTATCCAATTCATATTTGCAGTGAACGTTCTCGTAAATTCTACTTTCCATTTCCTTGCAACATCCAACAGAACTAACAAAACCCAGTGGTGTTACCGAAAAAATTTCACCCACCTTTTTGGAATCATTTTATTGTACAATACCCATGGTATTAGAGCTTTATAATGACTTATTAAAGTAACGAATGAACGTATTTACATGTAATAGGCACTTTTATTTTTCTATTTCAAAGGCTGCTTCTTCCTCTTCATCTGCTGCTGCGTCTCCCTCTTCTGCTGCTTCTTCCTCTTCCATGTACAACCGGCAAATAGATTCATATATATATATATATATATATATATATATATATTTACGACTGGCTATCAAAGTGAGGACACGACTTTCAGCATACAAAGTGAGGACACCATGAAGGAGTGGATTGAGAACGTTAGGGACAGATATGTAATATAATTCGAAAATTAGGTAAATGGTGAACGATAATATACTCGTGAATTTTCATATGGAAAAAAGTTTTAAAATTTGTGTATATTCGACAATCTGAGGACCAACCATTTATATATCAAAACGAGCACCGTATAATTATTCACCACCATATCCACAAAGTGAGGACCATCTAACATGAAAAACGATATATAACGCACCAAGTGAGGACTATACAATGTTGCCATATTTGAACATATTATAAGACTATTGTATCGAAGGAAAGAAAAAGATTAGAAAAAGAAAGACATATATGTGACCGAATTCTGCTTACACTGTTTTAAATAATTTTGGGAATTAACTTAGGTGAAATCATTACAACAATAAATCAACATATGGAAGCTTTAAAAAAGTTAAGTGTCCCAATTGAGGCATGGGATTTGATTTTAATCTATTTATTAACTCAAAAGTTAGATTTCCAAACTAAACAAGCATTTGAATTTGACAGAGGAAGTAGTGCACTGCCAACATTGAAAGCATTTTTGGGTTTTCTGGAAAAGCGGTGTATAGCATTAGAGAATTTAGGGGTCCCGGAAAGTAAAGGGAAATTTGTTAATTTAAATACAAAATCCACGCTTCAAGGTGAGCTTATATGCAAAAAAGTTGCTATTGTAAGGGTACTAATCACCAGGTGGGTGAATGTTTTAAATTTAAATCGATGTCGGTTGATCAACGACGGCAATTTGTGAATACAAAATACAACTAAATTGTGTTATAAGTGTTTTTTACCTCATTTTGTTCAAAACTGTACTAAATCAGGGTGTTTCATTTGTAAGGGTAGTCACAACACATTATTGCACGTTCAGAAAGGGCAATATGGTGATCAGGGTCATAGCAGCAGAGGAAATGTTGCTATTGTTAATAGCTCCCGCGATAATGTTCCATCTAATATTAGTGGAAACTTTTGGGAAAGTCATGCACCTCAGGATAAGGCAACTGCAGGAGGTATTTTTGACCAAACAGTTGAGGAAAATAAAACTCTTTTAAATAATTCAATTCAATCGTTGTCTGTAATGGCACAAGAAAGGTCTAACTATGTTATGTTAGCTACAACACAGGTGTTTTTGTTGGATAGGAACGGAAAATCCGTTATAGCGACTGCTTTATTAGACAGCGTGCACAATGTTCGTTAATAACAACAAAGTTAGCGAGAAGGTTACTTTATCCATCTTATAAACGCACTATTCAAATTTCGGGAATATCAGGTAAAGGGGCCATGTGTAATGAAATGATTGACATTACACTATCTTTAAGAAATTGTAAAGACGTCAATAACCAGGAACTTAGTATATCTTGTTCAGTAATGGATAACTTTGTATCGAAACTGCCCCAAATAGAAATAGATATAAATGAAATTCGAATTCCATCAGATTTGCATTTGGCTGATCCTTTTTTTGGCAAACAAAAGTCAGTTGACATACTTCTCGGTGCCGATATTTATTACGAGGTAATCACACCAGAGATAATAAAATTAGGTAGGGGTTTGCCGGTGTTACAAAACACACTTTTTGGTTTGGTTATTGCGGGCAATATATCTGAGGAATTTATTGGGTATTTAAGTGCAAATAATAATTATGATCGTAATAATGTTTCTTTGTCGACAAGTTCGTCGGAGATCAATAAAATGATGGAAAAGTTTTGGGAATCTGAAGAAGTCAGTTGTAATAACATTATAAATTCTGAAGAAGAACTTGCAGAAAATATTTTTAATAATACCACAAAGATTTTAGAAAATGGGTCTTTTCGGGTAAATATGTTACTAAAATCAGTTAACGAATATGAGAAATTGGGTGATTCCTTTACGTTAGCTAAAAGGAGATTTCTAAGTTTAGAAAAACGATTCGTAAAGGATAATAATTTATTTTTAAATTATAAAGGGTTTATTGATGAATACGTGGCACTGGGTCAAGCAAAATATGTCCTTTTGGGGGTCCATTCTTTATTAAAAATTCAAGGGCAAGGCGGGCATCATGTATAAAGGCATATATTGTATTTTTTATTTGCATGGTTACTAAATGTATTCATTTAGAGTTAGTGACAAGTTTATCATGTGAAGCATTCTTGTTAACATTTAAGCGTTTTATTGCACGAAGAGGTAACCCAAAAATAATTTATAGCGACAACGCGACAAATTTCTTAGGCGCTAGAAATCAGCTACACGAGCTATATGTATTCTTTAAAAATAAAGGAAATGAAAATAATATTGTGGACTTTTTTGTAAATAAGGGTACACAATGGAAATTTATTCCACCTCGATCGCCACATTGGGGGGAATTTGTGAAGCGGCGGTTAAAAGCGCAAAATTTCATATCCTACGAGTGATTGGGAAAACCAAAACTCACATTCGAGGAATTTAGTACAGTGTTGGCACAAATTGAGGCGATACTAAACTCACGGCCCCTGTGTCCACTCTCAAATGATCCTGGAGATTTGTTGTGCTTAACTCCTGGGCATTTTTCAATAGGGGAAAGTCTGGATGCGTATTTAGAAAAGGATACAACTACTGTTCCGGAAAACCGGCTTTGAATATGGCAAAAATGCACAAAAATCCAACAACATTTTTGGAAACGGTGGTCGGTGGAGTATTTAAATCAATTACAAAACCGACCAAAATGGCTAAGAACTACGGAAAATTTAAAATTAGATCAACTTATATTGTTAAAGGAGGACAATATTCCTCCTCTAAGATGGCCTTAAGGTAGAATAATTGAAATTTTTCCGGGGGCTGATGGTAGGGTTAGGCTTATTAAAATAAAAACAGAGACTGGAATTTTCACCAGGCCTATTAGGAAGGTCCCTTACCTATTGAGAAATAAACGATGCTGTAGATATTAGATATATTATTTATATTGTTAAACTTAGGAACTTTATTATATTATAACGACACAGTATAGATATTATTGCTCGTATTATTGTTTATTGAGGGGTATTTCATAGTTCATTTTAGTAGGTAAGATTAATAAACAATCTCAATGGTACACGTCGAATGGGCTTGTACTTTCCATTTGACACGCTACATTAGGTATTATCTTGTATTGTTACAAAAAAATGGAAGTATGAGAGCGTAAGGGTCTTTATTGTGTTTAAATTTTTTTTCTCTAGAATTTGACCTGTTTATAACAAAGGGCTGGATATAAAAGGGTAGTTTATTTAACACTTGTGTTTAAAATACTCAGTTATCTTTTCTTTTAACAGTTATTTCTAGTAAAAAGATTCAAAATCAAATGATTTGAATAGAAAAAACTATTCAAATTATAAGAAAAATTTGAATCTCATTGAAAGTGTCCTGGTCAGGATAAATTCGAAAATTTATCGTTATAACTGAACAAGACAATTTTCGAAGATTTTGGTATCATTTAGCCAATTCTTTGCAAAAACTTCCGTTTCACTGTTCACAGCT
Organism: Galerucella tenella; assembly: GCA_910591685.1. NCBI lineage: Eukaryota > Metazoa > Arthropoda > Insecta > Coleoptera > Chrysomelidae > Galerucella > Galerucella tenella. The sequence goes on from CAJUYH010002612.1 coordinate 7,173, forward strand.
TCGCACTGGTTCACAATCACAAATATGACTTTTTTTCGAAAGATTCAGGAGCTATTACGATACCTTACCGGCATTTACCTGACTGGTCAGACATTCTTTCCGTCGTCGTTTCTACGGCGGAAAGCTAGAAATTTAGATTATAGGTGAGAACATTATTTCACATTACTTTATAAAACGATTGCTATCAGTACAAATGTTGAATTGCATTCAAGATAATGTTTTGTAAGTTGATATCAAATATTCAATGAACTCTTCAAACCCAACAGTTGTTATTATACGGAGGAGGGCTGCTTAGGAATCTCGCAACAAGGTATAATCTTTGAAATGGATAATGATATGAAATTGTGAGTCGATTGATAAAACTCAATTATGCATATTTCAAAGCCCAAAATGGTTTTGACGTGAGCGCTTGGCGTACCGCCGGTACCTGGAATTTTTTCAGATAACCAATGTCGAGTGATGATTCACAAAAAGCCTATTTTTTCCTGTGTCTTATGAAATATCAGTTTTATTTTTTTTTAATAAATTGTACTGTACTGATTATTTGATCTTGGTAGATTCTTGAAAAAAAAAACAATAGTAGGCATTGAAAACTTCAACCACATCATTATTTATGTGGAAATTGTCAAAACTATTACTAATTTCAAATTAACACAAATAAATTGAGAGGTACATATTATTCGACGTAGCAAGTCTTGCGTTAGTGTGGAGTGAGTTCAGTTTATTGTTCTTTTTCAATTATTTTTTAAAAGAGAAAGAAATAAGCAATTATGTGATACTTAGGTTGCCTTTTGGAAAAATCGAGATGTCGGCAGCATGCTGAACGCTGACGGCAAAAACATTTGACATTTGCTCCAAAATATGCTTGATGAAGTCCCATTCATTGTGCTAAAATTTCATATCTTTCCCTTTATCCTTTTCAACGATAATCTCTTGAAGCCAGACTTTTTAGCAGCCCTGTATAAAACCATTAATCTTACTGACGTTAAAATCGGATTGATCAAATTTTGTACTAGGCTACTCTGGTATTGTTTTACAGATCAAATTCATCAAACATGTCTAAAGTACTAACAGTAATGGCGATACTCTCTCAATATAATTAATAGCAACTAACAAGCAATTTTCGGACTTTGTTCAGAAGCGTTTATGAAACTTATTCATTTTTAAGGTAGTGAGACGAACAACTTCTGTCATTCAATGAAAAAACATTTAGAACGTAAAAGGATATTATTTTCATGGAAATTATGTATACAGCACACAAAGCTAGGACCAGCCTTGTTGTCAGATCTCTGGTCCTCACTTGGTGCGCTGGACGCCATACCATGAAGCTCAGAATATACACGGTCGAAATATATACTCAACGAAAAGCGCCGACTGTGGCGAAATTTAGAATCACAGTATACGTGATTTGACGTTAAGCCTACAAAATGAGGTCAATTTTTTTTTCATCGTTAAAGTGATTTAACTTGGTAGAGATTGATATTTGTGAAGATTGAAGGCATGAACAAAGTGAGGACCGTATATTGGTCCTCACTTTGTCGCGGTCCTCACTTCTTCCGCAATTTTCCTGTAGCCGGGCCTCACTTGGTACTATAGACGTAAATATATATATATATATAAGATATGTATGTATATATATGTATATATATATATATATATATAAGATATGTATGTGTTTCCTTACGGGGCATCTACCAAATTCGACCTTGCACAATTATGCTTTGTATATTTTTTTGTTTCCCTACGTCCTCACGTTTAAGTTCACATAACGAAAATTTTATTAGAAATATGAAAGCTCCGCAACATGTAGATAGCCAAGCGGTCCAAGCGGATTTTGGTTCACGTACTACTATAAGCTTCGTCAGTACTGAACTGGGAGACCGCCGAGACCGGTCAACAATGGAACGGCACGCGAATACCGAAGCAGAGAGACAATGTCAGTCATAGAAGGATAGAAAAGCGAGAGATGGATTTTTATCCGATATTTTAGTGGTAGCAACCGAATTTCAATAAGGAATTGTACGGTCATAAGTAATTTGAGGATTCTGAGATTTTTATATAGTATTCATAAAGCTTCAAATTAGACCCCTTATAAATTAGTTTTTCCATTCAATCCATATTTAATTCTTTACAAGGGCTTAAACTTTGCTTAATATGTGAATTTTTCATATTTTTTTCAACAAAATTTAGTTAGCATTTCAAAGTTTTTATTCAATGAGAACTCTAAGTTCAACATTAATCTACATGATATATTTTTTTCTTAATTTTCAATACATCCATTACTTCAAAATTCTTTGCCAAAAATACTTCGATATTTTGTCAAATCGCTGCCGATAGATTCCCCTTAAGGTACAGTGGTCGATGAGTAATCCTGTCCCATAGGTTGAACATTTCGTTGGCCTTGACCAGTACTTTGTTGCGTTCCTGTTTATGTTTGTGGCTCCAGGATGACCAATGCTTCCTTTGAATCTAGCAAGATATACACTCTCCTGCTGCAGTTTTTGATATGGCAAATGCTAGCTCGGGATCAGTCGGCCGTTTCATTGTCTACAATACCTTTGTGACCCAGGACACACTCAAGTGGTTGTGGTTGGCCTGAGATAATAATTTTAGCATGCAGTTCCACGCCAGTCCAGATCTAATCTGTGGAAGTGCTAAGGGTTTTAGTACCTCTTGACTGTCGAAGAATATGATGAAAGATGAGTAGACCATCAGTGTGCCATCAGCATTCCATCCTGACCAGCTGGATATTGTATGGTCGGTTGACGTTCATTTTGGCCAGCATGTTATGAATTCTTATTTCCAGGAATAAATTTGTTATTACACTTGTTATTTTGGAACAGGTGGTAGTTCCTTCGTGTCAATTTCCATTGTATTCGAACCTATTTCAGTCATTATCGTTCAGCCCTGTGACTATACTGTTTGAAACTTATTAAATAATATCATAGATGTTACAAGAAGTGAATAGGGAATCCGAAGCTAAAACTGGAAGATTGGATAGAAAGTCTTCAATTTAGTAAATCTTGGTGGTAGTGCTACTTCGATGTACCGGCCTGCGTAACCTGAGCTGAGCCACCTACCTGCGAAAAGTGTCATAGTCAACAACTTCCAACAACAAATTGGAAAAAATGTCCAAAGAAGTTGATAAACATTGAAAAAAAGTATAAGATAGAAAAGCAAATGAAACGAAAAATGATGTTTGAATAAACGTTTATGGCCAATGAAACGAAAAAATGTTGAATGGCGTTAAAAAAAGAATGATGAAATATACTGCAGGTTCTTGCCAAACTGACAGATTAAATATCGGAGGTAAACTAAGCCAGTTCGCAGGGATCCCTGTCCAAATTCTAGTGATCTTGATTTATCCCACGGAACTTGAGTCGGCACTCACAAATATTGGTAGTCATAGAAATCTTCTAGGAACCTCCTAGGGAACGTTGTACTCCTAGGGATAGTTGTACGTTTCTACTCCAAAGGACTTTTGTAGTCCTAGGGACTGTAGTACTCCAAGAGACTGTTTGTACTCCAAGGAACTGTTGTACTCCAAGGGACTGTGCTGTAATCCAGATTCATATGAGATAACGACACTGGTGTTGAAATTATTATTAATGGATTACTGCACAGTTCCACACTTATTGAATTGTCGACAGACGATGAGAGAAGCCCTGCCGGTACCTTCTCCGTTCTTATTTAAAGACACTTCTAAATTTCAAATTTCCCGGTAAAATATTAATTTCTGGTCTATTAGTTTATTCTACCACAAATCGCAACTGTGAAATAATTTATGAATGTTTCGAACTCAATATTTTTAGGAATTATCGGTAGTCTGTTCCACCAAAAATCAAAATGCTAAAGAAATTCATTGATAAATATAAAAGCTGAAAGGTTGAACGAGAAGTTCACGTTTCACAAAGAATTTAAAAAAAAACTAGACTGCTAAGAAAGATTTATGAACAATATATACGCGGAGAACAGAACAGTAATGATTGTGGCAAGCAAAATAATAACTGGACGCTCATGATCAGGAATAGTCGTTATGAACAAACGAAACTAATGCTAGCAATAAATTCTTTGGTCTGCACTGCACCTCCAGACATCTAAATCGATACTGATCATATGGACCCTAAAAAGTAAAATTTTATATGCTTCAAATTTTACGATGTTCGTCATAAATCAACAGATCCAACACACTGCGTCAATTATCTCTGGAAGATTTACTCTGTAAATCGATTTATAAAGCAGAGGCGGATCAAGCAGTGCTTTTCCCTTTATGCGGAGATTATCAAGTTATCAAAAGACTTAAAAGACATTATTGGGCTAAATCATTCAGTTGCAATTATTTTATTAGATATAATGTTATAGGAAATGATTTTAGGAGAATAGAAAAAACCACTTACCGCGTTAGTTCAATTAGTTGCTTTGAAGCGTCATGCGCTACAGGTTGCTTAAAAACGTTGTTCCAGCTTCTTCCATGTATTTCAAAATCTCTAATGGTGGAATTCTGAGAACATTGCATTTTACAATGCATTTAAATAAAAGGGATTATTTTTTCTCTTATTTTTTTGGGAATCAAACCACAATAATGTGTTTTTATTTCGACGCTTCGGCAGCGTTCCAGCAGTTATCCACGAATACTTTACGCTATTTTTTTTAATGGTGCACTTTGAAATTATAAATACTGGTCTATAACTACTACAACAACAAGAAATGGAAATCATAGATGGAAATAAGAACTAAATGCCAAATGGTTGAATTCGTGATGTATATCACATGTATATGATGTATACCTTGCGTTGACATGGAAATGAGAAAAACATAAACTAATTTGTATTTTGATGGAAGTTCAACCTTATTGAGTTCTGTGAATGTCAATAGTATTAATTTAAATACCATTTCCTAAGATTTGAGAAATCGAAATATTAATATTTCAAACAATACCAACGACACGTTCCATTTTAATTTATAAATTTGACATTGTTAAATATTGTTCGAATAAAAGTTTTGACTTTACAAACTACTTCTGTCAGATCAATAATAAAAAAATTGTCATTTAGACATGATTTAGACCATAGATTTAGACTTCGTTTCTCGAGTTGTTGATGTTGCCACGGTAACTTTAGTTCGATTTAAACACGCTGAGGCGTGCTTTAAATAGGTAAAATGGTTCACCAATAAAATTTTGGTCCCTATCTGACACATTGGTCGCGTTCATCACAACGTAGCGCTACCGAAGCGATCATCAATTTTCTGCTGAACGCGTGATTTGTTAACTGATCAGGCGCCATTTTTTCAATCAGAATTAAAATACGCTACACGCTACCGATTGATGATGCATTAACTGTCATTTATGACATATGTTGGGAACATATTATTAATATCTTTGTTTGGAGATATTTTAGTTTGCATTTCAGTGTAAATGAGTGAACAGCTGGAGATGACTTATTATTTCATTAATAAATTTTATAGTTTGTCAGGAAATTCAACTCTTCATAGTATGCTCCATAGTGGGAAGTTCAATTTATTGTAATCAAGTCCCATTTTTTAATGGTTAGAAGTAATACCTATTTCATAATTGTCGTATATATCAAATAAAATTGAGTTGTTGTTGTATTCATTGACATTTGACATATTATGTCGATGGTTTCATTAGCACGTTCAGCAGAATTACGAACTGATGGATCACTCTAAAAATCGCTACCTGATCAACTTTGTTGGGATGAACGCGACCAATGTAATCATTTTCCATGAATTGTAAATATAACTCCAATTGCTCTGGAGACGTATTATTGGTCCTTTTTCATTTCACACCTTGTGTTCCACAAAAAACGTATATTTAAGTAGTTCACTTACGCCATTCTTTTATTACAAATTGTAAAAATATCAATTAGTATCAAGGTTTACCAGGTCGGTACACACACACAGCTGTTGAATACTTTTAATGGTTTTGAGGTTAGAATTTTGACATTATAAACAGAAGTGGAGTTGAAACCTATAAGGTAAAGATCTGTAACTATGACTCTTACAGATTTGGTTCCAGAATAGCAAATTTTACAAATCTGTAAAGGCTCAAGTTACAGATCCTATATCTTACAGATTCTGTAGCTTATAGGTAAATTCTCAGAATCCCAACATTATTTATTGGAACTTTAGTTCTTTACGTCAGGTTATGTTTGAGCGACCAGGGGTCGCGACGCAAAAGATCTGACCGTTACGCGTTACGTTACGCTACGTTATGTTACGTTGCTTCGTTATGTGCCTTGCTTTCGGTCTTGTGCTCTCCTTAGTCTCTCTCTCGTTTACGCAGCAGCGATTCATATGCTCCGGCCGGGATTCGAACCCGGTCCGCCCGCGTTGAATGCGAGCATTCTACCACTGAACCACCGATGCTATATTAAAATTCTATGCAAAGCTGGTATTCGCAGTGCTGGTGATCTACTTGAATTTGTTCGGATAAATGTTTACTATTATTTCCATAATTTTTTTTGCGCGATTAAGGGGTCTAGCCTCGGGTCTAGCACATTTACTTTTCGAAATACAGGGTGTTGAAATTTTGAAAACTTGAATGTTTTAATTCGATTACTTTAAAATGGATGGATAAATTGATTTGACATTTGGCAGGTTGTTTTTAAATGTAATAGGGCATATTTTGAAAGAAATAGTAGTTTGTGCAACTAGTGTGGATATGATGGCCATATCGCACGAGGACGAAGTTTGAGCACGACGCCATAGGCAGAGTGCTCAATCTTTCAAATGCGATATGGACAATCCACACGAGTTGAGCAGCATATTTTTTCTACGACCCACTTAAGAAAAAATCTAGAAAATAAAAATTTCTATAAACTGTAATATAACTTCAAATTAAAAATTTAACAATTCAATTTTATATTTCCACTAATTTTGTGGTAAGCGTACAGTTCTTGAATGTCTAATTTGTATAATGCTACGGTTTCCCTTTTTAAATATACGATGCTGTTATAAGTGGATGTTGCTAGTCGGATTCCCTCATGAAGGGTACCGTACCATTATCTATAATAATGAATATTCTGCTAAATATTTCAAATCGAACCCGGATCTACCGCGTGAGAGTCTGGTTTGCTTACTACTCGGCCACCGAGGCTTTGCAAATTGTTCATCTATAACGTCAAATGTATTACATACTTTTTGCTTAAAAGGAACTAAAGTTCCTACCGTGTGTCCCGCGACACGTTCTACCTTTTTTTCTATGGATGTAGTGTTACGGTAAAACACTTAAAACAGAAAAATAATTACACTGACTTGGAAAAGACACACGAAAATAGAGAGAAGCTTTAGAAACTCGCAAGTATTTCTACGAGAGATGCGTATGAGAAACTGTAACGTACGTAACTATATAGATATCTTCTTTCTACTCTGCAACACAACATTTACTTAGGTATGATTAAAAAATAAAGACGATTCTATCAGGTTTTTTATTTGATGACTGGATACAATTTATTCCGAGTGCTAAGAAAAGATTACTTCAAATGAAAACTGAAGAAGATTTATGAGAAACTGACAAATTAAAAAAACAGAAAAAACAGAAGGGATGGCTCAGGACAAAATGTTTGATGTTTCAAAAGAATTTTGATTTAAATAACAATGATTATGCTTCATAATGTTGACAACAGACTAAAGTTTACAAAATTTAAATGACAGATTTCAAATTGTTATTACGTTATTCCTTAGAAACCTAAAGTCCATTTTCTACGTTGCGACAGTTCGCAGCGACTTGTTGCTGGGCACATCGCTGCGGGAAAAAGTACAATCAGCGTATCGATAGTTTGTTGCTGCGACTCATCCAGGCATAGGGGAAACGTAACGTGTTGCCAACTTGATTGACAGTGACAGCAATGTCAGAGCGGAGCAACCAATAGAAATTTTGGGTTGGTGCGACAAAATCCACCAGAAAAGTTACCAAGTCGCAGTTGCATGCAACTTTTTCGAGTTGCAGCGTCAACTCGCACCGTGGAAAATGAACTTTACAGTTTATTCTAGGGCACAATGGAATACTTGTAGAAGAAAATGGAATAGCAGATAAACTAGTGTAGGTAGAGAGGGACCGAAACACAATATTTTGGATCGGAACTCTTTCTCGATATCAGCACCAATGCAATATTGGAAGAAAAAAGCTATGCCTAAAAGATAAGAAAATCTGTTCATTGGAAAAACCTAGCAAGAACTAGACAATTGAAGATATTCCTGAAAAAAATGAGAGTTCAAACCAGAATAAAACCACATTAAGACTTTTAATAGGTGTTCTGTTGAGACACTGTGGCCTAAATGGCGTCAAAGTACTCAAAATAGTGCAGGAAGAATGTAGATTTTGTGGAATAAAAAAAATAATTGCGGATTGCATAGCAATACATAATCCTAAAGCACATCACATAGGAGACTACTGGAGAGAAAAGGGAACTTACCTAAGTTAAAGCCTGCAGATATCCTAAAATTCATCCGGGACTATTCTCTGAAACTATGAAACAAGTAGAAAAGGAGACGCAACAGGTTTTTCAGGTGATTATCACCCCAATAAACATATCTACATACATTCCATAAAAAAATCTATGGAAAAATAAAATTGTATTATATTTTCAAGTTTGTTATTGGTCTTAAATAAATTGAAATATAATTGGCATTCAGACTATCATTATATTCAAATAAAAACTGATAAACCATCAAAATATGTTCGTTAATGTCATCCTCCCCAAATAATGTTCTCTAGTACTGTACTGTACTGTCTATATTTTAACCATCCATAAAATACGACACTGTCAGCGAAATACGTGGATATTGAAACATTAATATAGCATTAGCTTCCGTCCTTCATTTTAAAAATATTAATCGAACTGTTTCTCCCCGTGATTGTATTATTCTTCTCTAGTGGTTTTCTACTGCTGATTATAAATTATGCAATATTTAATCCTACTAAGCAGATTCCGTTTTTAATAAATGCTGCTGCTTAGGAACGTTTCACAATATTTCGTTGACTTGGTATCTGTCCTTGAGAATTTAGTAATACAAGTTTATAAATCCCTCATTGTATTGTAAACAGTAAGGGATTCGTAATCGATACAATTTAGATTCTAAAACATAAATAAAGTTTATTTTGTAAAAATCACTGATTCAAAAATCTGGTGAAATTATAACATTTAGTATTAAAACATGCTATTTAGGTAGGTATGTCATTATTTTATGACTAATTTATTTATCCTCAGAAAATTTTAAAACATTTTAAGTGGATTATTTTGAAGGATTATTTTAAAACAGAAGGTTAAAATTTGCAATAATGTTGAAAAAACTGGAGTCTATTAGCATACACTTCTCAACCGCTGGAGAAAGATTACTTCTCACTGCGTTATGTGCCTTAAGCGCGTGCGCTCTCTCTCTAGTTTACGAAGCAGCGATTCATAGGCTTCAGAGCTAGTCTCTCGGCGCAAAATGTTGATTTTCAGTATACATTGTATTATTAATTACAGTGAATAGTTTTCTAGCTTCAATATGAATTAAATTATATAATTTACAGAAATTAGTGAAAGTGAATCAACACATTTTTTATAATTAATATTACTGTATATTTTTGTTAAATGAAGTTTCATCCAGAGTAAAAAAATCCTTATATTAACATGTGTATTTATTTATTGATTCAAAAAATTTGATTATTGCTTAAAAGGAACTAAAGTTCTTACCGTGTGTCCCGCGACACGTTCTTCCATTTTATTTGTATAGAAATAAATGAATATCTTTAAAAAATACATGACAACCTGAGAGTATTATTTATAATCCGGATGGTGAAAAGGTTGGAAAACTCTGATATAAACATCGCGAATATTTTTTTGGGACAGATGTAAAGTCTTCCAATGATTACAAACCTTAAATACATAAACATAAATTACAACCAACAAAAAATAATTGCAATAGCACTATATGGAATAATGATAGAAGATAGAAGCAAATATTACGAAAGACGCCCAATAATTTTTGTTTAATATCCACTAAAGACGAAAGTGGTGACTCCGCAACAAGCGATAATGACATAAAATTGAAATTTGTAGCGGTAGCTATAGTTCGAAGTAGAACAGTTTCCACAAGTTTTTCCGCTCATATTTTCCCTATAAAATATTCATTTAATGTTCTCAGATACGCGTGTAATATATTCGTAGAGGTATATGAAACTTTACAATCTTGTTGAAGTGCAAGGTTAGAATCCGGTTTGTTTATAAATGAATAATGAGAACGTTACACCGAGTTTTAGTCAGTTGACTAATGAATATAGTTGACCCAAATACTTATGATAACTCAAGTATACATAGATCACCACTAAAACTCTTGACTAATGTCACGAATAAACGTAAATCGTTTGGTTCCTTCTCAAAAATATTCTTTTTTACGTTAATCCATTTTCTCAACGGATTAAAATAGCTTTAAGTAGAAGTTCTGAGCATCCCAATTGGAACAGGACGTTTCAGAAACTTCATTTTATTGCTATAATTTGACAAAACTACCTCCTTTAAGACGCTAAGTAGCTTACAACCTTGAAGTGACAGACTGATTCATGGATGGTTTGGCTCTACCAGTCAGCCTTAAGCTTTTTGTACTCTTGGTTATATCGTTTATGTGAAGAGACCAGAAACCCTTATCGGGCTCAACTAGGTCACTCACTAGGTCCTTCTTGCAGAAATCCTCCCTTGGGTAGGTACTCTATTCTGGCCATCGGGATATGGTATGGTTGGGTTCTCGTCAATCGTGGCCAAGATGTTATCAATTCTCATCTCAAAAAGGTTGTTTGTGATTACATCTGTGATTCTGGAATGCTTACGGGTGATGGTTTCTTCGTGCCTATTCCCATTGCCTCCCAGCCTGTATGCAGCCACTCTTGCTTCCACCTTAACATGAAGAGCAAGAGGCGGAAGATTGGGAATGGCTACCATTTTCGCAGTCGGGTTGTTTCTCATCGCACAGGCAAGCGTGAAGTTTTGATAGCTCCAGTTCAGCTTTCCTTTGATCTTAAACGACAGACAGGTGTTTTAGTACGATTTTTCAAACATGCTGGCTTGAATCTGTCGTTAAGGCATTGAAAGAAGATTTTTTTGAAGAACGTTTAATGGTAATATGTCTCAGTGTGTGATTATTTAGATTAAGGAGGATGGAAAATATAATTCTCCATCACTTTTTGAATTTGAGTCTTGTATCTTCAAGGGGTTATTCCATTTCTTCGTTTGTGATGATTTTGTATTCTCCAGATTACAAAGAAAGTGGATGTTGAGATTTGAATCGGGATACTGATGGAAAAGCGGAATGTATACAATGCCTTTGTCGCCGGTGAAATGTTTTTGTTTGTATTGTTTTGATGTGCATTCAGGAGGACAGTGCAGACTGGATTGGCTCTTCGGTACTCGACTTGGCCTCATAGTTTATCGATGGTAAATGGGGATTTAAACTCGGATTTAAACTCTAAATTGGAGTTGATCTTTAGAAAAAAGGTTGGTTGGATTGTATAATGTTTATTGGTTATAGTGGAAATATTGGGTAAAATATGCAGTTATGGAAATAGTTAATACTGTCCATTCCTGTACTTCAGTTTTTTTTTTTTAAATTAAATTTCACTTAAAATTTCATAAATGTCATATATAATTTTCTTTAAATTCACAGTTGAAAAGGTGCAGTAAACAAGCATGTGTGTCAAAATTATTATTTATAGACTGTTGAGTAAATATGGCCTACATACGACCCTCAAAGAAAACAGATGTATCTCAGTTTTATCTCTGTTTGTATTAGCAATTTGTTCAACTATAAATGGAAGCTTTACACTTGTCTTTAAATAAATAAAGCGAACTAAATTGGAATAAGTTTTCGGCCGCAAACAAACAGAGAAGTGTTTAAGTTGTCGTTTAATTCAAGGCAGGTTTAAGAATCTTTCAGCTGTTACCTAATCATCTTCGAGAATGTTTATTTCTGTGGTTTTGGTCTGTAACGAAACTTCATCGAGAAATTCTTAAATAGTATTATTTTTAGATAACCCTAAAATGCCGCATCTATTAGTCTGCCAAACGAGGGTTGTCTTGTGCAGATAACAACATTGTTAGCGCCTGTCAACAAATATCAAAATTAACTGTTATCTTTAGTTAACTTAATGCCAAAGTTTCAGACAGTTCGTTTAAAGCTGTTCTTAAACTGAACTTTTGAAGTCGAAAAATAGGTTTAAGCCAAAACAATTTTTGCGCAATATTTTTTTACAATTTTCGATGACAGTTCTCCTTACTAGAATGCCTCACCGAATTGGCTTCAGATAGAAATTAGACGAAGCGTTTTTAAAAAGATAGCGACGACATTTGTTTTAACAGCAAGTCATGTAGCAACAATTCCTCTGCATGATTATAGAACTGTTAATGCTGATGCGAAGCAGATATTGTCCAATAAAGCTGGAGTGTCGTGCAATCATTCACTCATTAATTCATGTTATAACGTCACCATATAAGCTAAAAGATGTGTCCCTTTATATGATTTTTGACGTGTTTTTCAAAAAAAGGGGCGTGGATAGTTTTCATTGATATGCTCTGTATGTCGACAACAAATTAAACCTTACCTTTTTTTAGGAATAAAAACTGAAGTCCAAATTGAAATTGGGAAAACTTTTCACTCTTATCATTAGCATGATTGTGCACTTTCTACGAAATATGTAACGAAAATAAAATAGTCTATTATACACCAAGGTGGTGAAGACTATTATTATTGACCGAGCAACAAGATTATAATAAGGTGCGAGGCTTATGAATGTCTTCACCACCATTGTCCACTACTAGCCAAATTTAAGACAAAAATTAAAAATAATTCACAAATGCACCACGAGAAGCGCTTACTCCGTCGTCTGACTGACAAGTACACTGTCAGTTTTCTATATATTATGAACGTACTCGTTATGTCTTCAGTCATTTTTGGTTGAGCGCGAATTTTAAACTAATGGCGTTTCTATTCAAATAATTTCATTTTGATAGGTATCTAACCTGAATTATCAAAATATTTGAATTTGTCCATTATTGACCTAGGTTAATAATAGAAAAAAAATTGAAGAACGTGTCACGGGACACACGGTAAGAACTTTAGTTCCTTTTAAGCAATAATAAAAAATTTTTAATCAATAAATAAATACACATATATTAATATAAGAATTTATTTTACTCTGGATGAAACTTCATTTGACAATCCATATATAATCGATTATTTCTAATCGATCAACAATCGACTATTATCAATTTTCATCAATTGATTAATAATCGATGATTTTTGATCGATTAAATAATCGATTATCAACAATAGATTAAATAGTAGATTACCAAAAATCGATTAATAATCGATTATCAGCAATCTATTGATTATCGATTATCAACAATCTCTCAATCCGCAATCGATTAATAATCGATTATCATCAATCCTTCATCAACAATCGATTATAAACCGATTGTATATAATCGATTAATATTCGAATATTTCCAATCGATTAAAAGTCGATTGTTTCCAATCGATTATTATCAATTGATTGATAATCGATTATTTTTGATCGATCAACAATCGATCATTATTAATCAATCTATAATCGAAGTTGTAGTTGTAGAGTAGTAGATGAATTATTTCGTTACAAAATTCTGTCCTAGATTTTTTTCTTCAATCTATCGATTAATTTAAAATCTTTCCTGCATTTTTTTTAGTTTAAAACGGAAGTGCGTAACTGTAAGGTATAACTCCTAATCGATTATCAACAATCGATTATTATACTATTATATTATCAACCTTTGTGTAAATTTAAACCCGAGACATCGATATATGGCGGCATTATAGTTTTCTCTAGCTTATGAATCGCTGCTTCGTAAACACATAACGCAGGCACATAACGCAGCAACGTAACGGTCAGATCTTTTGCGCAGCGACCACCGGTCGCTCCAACCTATCGTAAAGAACCAAAGTTATAAAAAAGATCAAATTTGCAAAAAATTATGGAAATAATAGTAAAAAATTTATCCGAATAAATTCAAGTATATCACCAGCACTGCTAATACCAGCTTTGCATAGAATTTTAATGTAGCATCGGTGGTTCAGTGGTAGAATGCTCGCCGGGGCGGCCCGGGTTCGATTCCCGGCCGAAGCATATGAATCGCTGCTTCGTAAACGAGAGAGAGAGAGAGAGAGAGAGAGAGAGAGAGAGAGAGAGGCTCAAGGCACATAACGCAGCAACGTAACATAATGTAACGTTACGGTCAGATCTTTTGCGAATTACCCCCTGTCTTTGCTCCAACCTAACGTAAAGAACTAAAGTTCTAAAATTATTAACCACTAATAGAAAAATTCAATTTTTCAGTTGGCTAGAAGAAACAATAATTGTCAACACCACAGCTAGTAGTGGGAAAAAATAAATTACTTATTTTTTTTTTTAAATCCAAGAACTAAATTTCCGCCTTCAAAAATAATTCTTATTCTTGGACGTTCTATTATTAAACGCTTAAGAAACTACTCAACCATTAGTGATCCGAACTAAACTAAAATAAACTTGGTTCAAGAATAAATGCTATCAATCATAAACCATAATATCTCACTCAAACAGAAAATAGCACCCACTAGCTGTTGCCGTCTTAGCACATAGAAATAGAAACTATTTTCGAACGTCAAAGGGCTATTGTTGAACGGGATATATTTGATACAATTTCCTTTGCTTGAATCCTCCAGGACCGAGCTGAAGAGAATTGTATTATCTTTTCGATTCGTGCAATAATATGTTCCTTAAATAGAACAAAGTTTCGTGTCGACTTTATTTCGGATAATGCTCCTACTACCAGTGGTTTTTATTTCGGATTGTTTTGTTGACCATTCTTATCTTTTACAAAAGCTCCAATTATTTCGAACCGAGACATTCATTTATCCACGGAAAAGCACGATTCACATAAAAAATAGAGTGTTAAAATGCTCTTAAACAATAACAAAAAATATATGTACCGGGTGTCAGATTAAGAGTATATATTTTCCATTCTCGTCAAAATGGGTTACTTTATAATGGCACACCCTGTATTAAAACCGTTGGTGTTTGTATGTATTTTTGGGCGACATTCACTGATACCTAGAAGATCTTTTGTGCCCCCTTACTTCTATTCAGTTTCTGAGGAGAGTCTAGGCATTCCCACACCATTTTGGAACTGATTACACAAGAGCTCAGTGCTTGAATGGACATTATGATAATCCTTTATCTTCTGTATCCTTTATCAATATTGAACTGGGCGCACTTTTTTATGGCGTGGTTTTCCGCCTCAAAAGATACTTGGGTCTTTTCCCAAGCTTTCAGAGTGTTTGGTTCCTGGCCCGAACACTCCTATCCCAGTTCCTTCTATTGCTTTTGAGCCATCTGTGTACCATTGAATGGTATTCTCTCCAAGTCTGGTAGCGGTATTTGGATCCCATTCCTTCTTGTTGCTTAATTCCTTAACGAATTTTTTTGAAAAGTTATACTTTTCCATCATACCGTCTTGTGGCATGTCCCAGGTCGTCTGATTTCTAAGAAGTGAGGAGGTGTTTTTTTAATGATTTCCTCTCTACTTAGTCTGTATCTTGTTCTTTCTGCAACACTTTCCACTTCCATATGTAGAGGGTTGAGATTGAGAATAATTACCATGGCTGCCGTTGTGCGTGTTCTCATTGCTCCTGTAATGCATATACAGGCTAGTCTTTGAATTTTGGAGAGGTGTTCTCTCGTCGTCAATAGGCTAGCTCAACTACTCCACGCAATGGCTCCATAAGTGATAATTGGACTCACTATGGCAGTGTACATCCAGCTTAGGATTTTTGGGTTACAATCCGTCTCTTCCTGTCAGTTTCCTGCACACCATTAGAGCCATTTTTGCCTTGTATGTAATCTCCATTTCGTGTTTGTTCCACAGGAGTTTACTGTCTAGTCAAACCTAGATACTTGACTTCTTGTCTCCATTCAATCTCGTTCCCATCAAGTTTTATGGTTTTGAGGTTCAGTTTTCTTTTCTTAGTAAAGGCTATAAAGATGGTTTTAGTGGGGTTGATGCTGAGTCCCACTAGCCTACACCAGCTATTTGTATAGATCAGACCCTTTTGTACAATATCACAAAGGATGGTTTTAAATTTTCCTCTGGCTGTTATGACAATATCGTCGGCATATCCTTGGCATGATATTCCAAAATGCGTCAAACCACACAGGAGTTCGTCAACCGTCAGACTCCACATCAATGGGGATGCTATTCCTTCCTGTGGGCAACCGTTGGTGTTTGCTAGTATAACTCTTTGTTTTGTCAGAATTGATGCGTGATCCCTTCCTTTGGAGAAGGCTGGGTTATATATTTTTTGTAGCGCACTTTTGGAATCTGAAAAGATTATTGCTTTGGTAATATTTGTTTTTAAGATGTGTTGTAGTAAGTGGTTAATAGCAGTAGTTTCACCTAACCATAATTGTGTGAGTGTTGTTAGCCTATATGAGAATGCATAGTTCCATTCTTCACTGTAAATTCCAAATGCTGCAGAGCCATCAGAATAGAGAGGTCTATCTTGAATGGTCTGGATAGAATATTTTGGTACTGAATTTGTGCTAGTTCATCAGTTTTGTTAGAATGAGGATTGTGAATAAACCAGCAAGAGAGATGAGGAGACAAATGGACTGTGGTGAAATAATAACAACTATAGCCAGTTCCTTCTTTATTCACATTAGTTGATTGAAAGATTTGTTTCGAAGGACCACCCCTCAATAGGGGAAAAATAGAATATAGAAGTACAATAAATTACAATAATAATGATAATAAAATCACTGTATATTTAAATATCTCAATGAGATACCATGAAACAGTATAAGTCTTACAACAGATACAAATAGCAGATACCAAAAAACAATATAAATTGTCACAACAGAGTCAAATAATTATATTCTATAACAACAGGTACAAATAATTATATTTGTCAAGTAGATACCAAAAAAGCAATATAAGTTATACCAAAAAAGCAATATAAGTTCTCAGAACAGATTCAAACGATTATGTTTTATACTAGTCAAGACACAAGCAGCAGGTTTATGAAAGATTTTCACATAATAATATTCAAAGTCAGAGTTTTGTGATTTGGCAACCTTTATTTTTATAAGATAACGATGTCCGTTGAAAATTGCGCCAATTGCGGTTATAATTAATTGAAGTAATAGAATAGTCACCTTACCAGTCCCCAGAGGCATATAACTACATAATCTTAGATAACAATTTCACTAATACACTATCTCTACTAATTAACAAAGCGGTAAAAAGAGATTGAGGTCCTTTGTTTGGACGGAGCATAGAACGACCCATATTCTATCGATGACTCAGTTTACGGAAATGAGGGAGGGTATTACCATGTTAGAAATAATGATGCGGGAAACCGGTAAAAAGAACGCGCGAAATATTTGAATTTAAAAAAAGGTTAGAGATCAACACATGGTGTTAAATGTATTTTAACAGATTGACCACAGCTAATGGAGTTAGATTAGCTGAATTTTCATTTAACGGTCCCTAGGTGAAGGTGATTGAACAAATAATGGTTTCTTTTTAACTTGTTTTGGGAATCCTCAAACGAAATGCTACATTTTTTTTCTCGTTTCTTCGGTTGGCAAATACTTATTGATATGCGATTTTAACCTTTTTTGTTTTCCAAATACCATCATTTTTAAAGTAACCACAAAAATAAATTTAATTTTAACAGACGAGTTTATGTGATTTTTCAAGAATTGGATAAAAAATTAAGTTACTTTTATGCACTTGCTTCAGAACGCTGTATGTCGATTTCATCTGTTTATGAAAAGACGTCTCTGTGTTCACATACATTCCATGTAGTTTTGTTTTTTCATTCACTAACAGAGCCTACATTTTCAACGCTTTTTTCCTTTTTTCCGTTTCAAATTACAGCATACTTCTTATTAAAGAGGAAGAGCTGTCTTCCAACGGATGTTTCCTCGTTTTCTGTCTTCGGATGAGAAAAAAAAATGATACGGTATTTCTTGCATGTGAGTAAATTATATAAGCGGCGAACAGGATTATATTTATGGTAGAACCATTTATTTGGATTACTGTTTACGGTACATCGTAAATTTAGGGTTCAGGGCAAAAATAATTTTCTTCATTGAAACGATTATATAATTTCAGTCCACTTGATTATTGATAAAAATAAATTTATTTCAAATAAAAATATTTCTTCATATTCAATCCATCCTATAACGCCATCTAAAATATTCCAAATTTTGATAACTCAATCGGTAATACTTATTTTCCCAGCTAGTGCGAAAAAAACACTTTCCGCATGTGTTAGGAGCAACATTTTTTCTACGAGCATATAATTAGACTTATAATAACTAGATACAAACCAGCAAATAATATAAAATGCAATAGTTAATACCGACAGCATCTAGATTAAATGACGATTAATAATATCAATATAGTTTTCTTGACGATCTAAGAAACTGAATTGACTTGACTTGGGTTTGAGATGAAATAAAACCATGAAACTTTTCGGATTTACCGTGCAGAGCCGCACTATACCTGATGAAAATTGTAATACATTGCAATAAAGTCAAGTATTTATAATAAGAATGACCCAAAAGTCTTATAAAGTTTTCGGGTAATAATTTATTATTTGCCAACAAAATAAATGACTCTGTCATGGCTAATACTTTCATTGCTTTATGTCAATATCCCATCTCAGGTTAAGTCAGTTTCTTAGATCGTGAAATGAACTATAACAATGTGTAATTACTTTTGGTTTGTGTGATTGAAGTTTTGTTTTTATATAGTCGCAAAAATTGTTCAACCCAATCCAAATAATCTTATTTTATATATTCTGTAACCCGCCTCACCAACTGACCAACTGAATAATACTTTTCGGTAGGCACAATCTTGTTTAGAACAAATTGCAGCAGCTTTATCCCATTGTTGAAACATACTCGCAAATTATTTGTGGTTGAGTTGCATTGCGTTTGAATATCACCGATACGAATATCATTTCGTCGATTTTGATATCTCACCGGCACGAAAAACGGAGCAGTTCAATTCTTTAAACAAACTTCAAATTTTAATGCTTTGTGATGTTTTATTATTATAATATCTTACACACAAATGAAATAACATGTTTAAAATATTTTTTAACAACAATTGAACCTTTATTTAAACGAAAATAAATTTCTGATGTGTCATAACGACTTTAAATTATTCAAAACTGAAACGACTTGCTATCACAAACTTTGGAGCCGCATTTTTAATAACGGGTGTTGCCCCCACGTGCTCGAATTAATGCCTGTATCCTTCTTGGCATGCCTAAAATCAAGTGCCGAATGTCCGCTTGTGGAATAAGTTCGCATTCCTCTAAAAGAGCTTGTCGCAGCTGATTTAAATAACAGGAATGTTTATCTCGTTTAAATATTGTTGAGTGATTCTCGCAGTATGAAGTCTTTCGTTATCATGCATAAGAAGAAAGTCATTTCCAATAAAATCGACATAAGGGACAACAAAATCTTGGAGAACGTCCTCAATGTACCTGGCAGCAGTTAAGGAGCCTCTCGGAAGGATGTACAATTCTGTGTGTGCCTCCAGAGAAATTCCGGCCCACACCATAACGGATCCCCCTTGATATCCTAGGGCTGAAGGTACATTCAGCAAAACGCTCGTGTGGCCTTCGCCATACTCTCTCACGGCCATCTGGAGACCGTAAGCTAAATCTGGACTCGTCAGTAAATAAAACGTGCCCCCATTCATTTTCACCCCAGTGCTCATGAATTCTGGCGAACTGAAGTCGTGCAACACGATGATGCCTAAGACGTTCTGTGCCTGTCGCAGGTCTACGACTGGTTAGGTTGGCTTCCCTGAGTCTTCGCCTAACCGTCCGCTCGCTTACATTAGTTTGCCGGACTATCTGAAGTTGATTTCTGATTTCAACAGCTGTAGCATGACGATTTCGTAGACTTTGTAAGGTAATAAAACGATCATCACGAGCGCTAGTTCTGCGTTGAGGACCAGTTCCAGGTCGTCTATTGTAAGCTCCAGTTTCCAAAAAACGTGTAAAAATACGGTGCACAGTGCTATTGAATACATTATACTGTCGGGCAATATATCGTTCACTCCTCCCATCTTGAAGCAACGCAACAATAGCAGCCGCTGTTTCGGGATTGACAGACATATTTTTTAGATTAAATAAATGTATCACTATAGATTAAATGAACGCAGCACAAATTTAACACGTATCTGTCACGTTGGATCTGTCTCATTTCTCAAAATTCTTGGCCAACTATGCACTTGCACTTTACGGCCAAGTAATAAGATATATGGGGTTTATTATTTTAACTCAAATGTTATTTTATTTGTGTGTAAGATATTATAATAATAAAACATCTCAAATCATTAAAATTTGAAGTTTGTTTAAAAAAATTCAACTGCTCCGTTTTTCGTGCCGATCCTTTTTTTTATATGCGCATGTCTGAAAGGAGCCATTTTTATAATAATATACTTGTTATACTTCATTTTGTCAACCAATTATAGGTGTTTTCGATTAATTACTTTTGGCTGCTCGTAGTGACTGAATTCCGTTCGTGACGCCTAGTCTTACCTTCCCCTTGCCCCTCAAGCACATACCGAAAAGTATGAGCTTCAAGCCACGGACATTAAATATTTGACGTTTGTCCAGTTTGACGTTTATTTAAAGGTTAAGATTGTGCCGATTACGATTTAAACCTTACTAAAAATATCTAAATTATGCAAAATTATATTACCAACAACTTTATAATTGTAAACTGTTCTTCTAACAACACAGGAAATTCATTGGCATTGGCACATGACAAGTGGTTTTGAGGATCCTAAAAAATCGTGTTCGTTTTGCTTAAAAGTCGTGAAGACTGAGGCGTCACGCACAAGTGCTTGAAGCCCAAATAAACGAAAGCAACATATATCGCCGATATTTAAAAATTTAATCATTTTCTCTGTGTATTCAAGTATTCGAGTTATCTGTCAACGTCGGTCTCTCAAGGTCATAAATTTTTGTTACTAAAACATCAAAGAGATTGCGTCGGGCTTCGCTTCTTGTTAAGCTGGTGTAGTCTTTGCTAGTACGTTCAAAACTTTCAAATGGGAAAGCTTGTACCTTTTTCTAACAGTGTCATCTACAGTCTTACAAAAGAGAAGTGAAATTAATTAAATCTGTCGAAAATCTTCAGCCAATCTCTTTATTAAATCCTTAAAATCCTGCGTTCACAGTCGAATTTCTTCAAGTGCTCCAAGAACTGGTAGTAATTGGATTTTGCTATCGTTGTTTTAATTGGTAGCAGATGTATTTTAACACTCAAACATTTTATACACTACAAGAATTTCTAAAGTTTATCATTTCTTTGCAAATAACTTCATTACGTTTGTTCCACACTTAATTGCTTATTTATTACCTACCTCATTCTCGATATTAAGTTTCAGAACCGTTGATTGATGATTAATAATTTTCTATTCCATGTTGATTTTTTTTAATTGAACAATGTCTAGAGAAGTGGGCGTTTCATGGAGAGGAAGTATATACTGTTCTCTCTTGGACATATATAATTTAATTTATTGTGCTCACTCGAAACAAAATCACATGAACATTGAATACCCTAGACAAGTGGATAAGGTTGAACGAGGCGATTTTCAATGCGAGTCGACAAATACGCAGCCGACTTAGAATAGATCACGAGTGGTATTTATCTACATGCGGTTTTTCTTGTGACCGACCAGGGGCCATTAGAGGTGATAAAAAATAACTTAGGTACCTACGAAAGTAAATAATTCCCCTAATATTTTATTTCATATCAATACAAAAGCCCTTCTCAATGATTTTGTTTTTTGTAATAAATGGTTTAACGAAAAAAACATTATTGTGCATGTAGGTGAAAAGGATGGCTAAATTATTTAAATGGACCCTTTCGAAAATTGCGCCCAACTCTTCGTTTCGATTTGAGTAGTTGATAAAAATAACGATGTTGACTTTTCCGAGGACTTATCAAACATATCAATCGTTAATATATAGATTGAACTCTTTCCAACTTCATTGCATAGCTTTGAAAATGTAGGTAGCTTTTCCATCTACCAGAAATTTGAAAATTTTGTTTGAGTATAATTTACCTTCGGCTGCTGTAATATACAAACTCGAATCAGTTACATATGAAAGAGTATAACCATGATAAGTTTATCTCCAATTATTTTAATGTGAAACATTATTCTGTTCCTATTTACAACTACCTATGTCTCCTTATTTAATGTATTTACAGTTTCCTGCAAAGAAACTGTCAGTAGAATAGTAGAGCGTGTTATCAATAATATATGTCAAAGATAATAGTTTAATACCATTATAACGCCTCACAGAGTCTTTGAAAATCAAAGAACAAAGACCGTTCACTACGAAGCAACAACTACTTCCTTAACTATATGTCACAAAGGACATTGAATTGCAGTTAAACAGGGTTGGTATATCTGCAAGATGGAACTAACCATTTTAGTCTGCAATTCGAAAATCACTTATAGACAGGTTTTGGCGTATTTACGCCTCATCAGTAAAAGGTATCATCCGTCCAGAAGCTCTGAGAGCATAATTCTGAATTGGAGAAATCATTGATATCGCACAAACCGCACAAAACGTTAAATATGCGATAATAGTGACATCCCCACATCTAACCACAAACTAAAATTTTATTTTACATAAAACTTGACGGATTTGTAGAACTATCTACAATTTCAAATACATTTAAGTACTCCGTAGCAAATTTAATCTTATATATTTTTTTGTTTCAGGTGAGTGAGCTTGTCAGAATAATTTAATACAACTGATGTGACGTAAGTTTCATTACCTAATTAATTATTAATCAATATCCAGATTTAAATTCTTCTTGGAGAAAAATGTCTGTTTGTATCAAAGTACATAGAGTATTGAAATGCAATAATCCTTTAACAACCAGATGTTTATCTGATATTATACAGAGCTGTACTCAAAATGGACGGAATATTTTACAATAATTTAAAAAAACTTGTGGTGGATCCCATTGTGCAATAAAATATTGTACTATAAAATAAAATAATTTGCTCACCCACTAAACAGTTACTATTAATTTGTAAAATATTTTGTAAAGTTGGAGTACAACCTTGTAATATCCAATGAGCATGTGTTCTTGTTAAAGGATTATTGCATTCCAATATTATGTACTTTTTGAAACAAACTTTAGAGAGAATCAATACAAAGGTGAGCAGTTCAATCTGTGTATACCGTGAATTGTTTCAATTGCGACGCTAAGCGATAGAAAACGCCTGCATTATTCTCCTATTTGCATATATGAGATCTAACTTTCTATTATAACGGAAGTAATAAAAATTGGGATTATTTTCAGGCTAAATATGGTTTCCCATTGAAATTGACTCATTTAAATGAGAGTATCCAAATATTTTTTCGATTGCACCAACTAACTACCTTGACTAATAAATTGGAAAAAATCGCTCATGTATATACTCAAATTTATAGTCTTTTAACCAACTAGTGTATTAATATTTAACCAACTAGTGTATTAATAAAAGCTATTAACAATCGAGATATTTTACCGCGAGAGCGTTCTTGTTTGAGATTGTTAATAGCCCTATTAATACTCATGTTAGTAACAAAACTGTTCCGTCGACTATACATGTTGTATTTTGACCATTTTGAGACTGTTTTGAAGGAATTACCGAAAAGGTATGGACTGCCTTGACGACGGGTTAGAGTTGTGAGAATTTATACCATATAAAACGTGTATCTTATTTTATTTATATGAATATTAATAGTACTATTATTACAATTACAAAATTTGGATAAAGTTTTCCTCAATTTGTATGTAAAGATCTGACTCAATAATTTCTGCATCTCTAACTAAGCTTTTTGTTACCCTTGAAGTACTGTAAGAGATTTCTGTCTTCGTTATATTGTATAAAAATTTATATGCAACTTCCTTTTAATAGGGTATTTTCCTATGAGCGGAAAAAATTAAAAAAGAGTCGGAGCAGGTACTTTGTGGTACTATTATGCCAGAAATCAATATTTCACACAAATAAATTAAACCAGTTTCTCCTCAACAAAAACCCACTTTATAGTTTTTAGGAAAAAAGGCCAAGCCAACATTAGTCTACATCTGAATGGGAAACAATTAGAACAGAAGGAAAGCGTAAGATTCTTAGGAGTTACATTTGACTATCAGCTGAAATGGACAATGCACATCAATAATCTCCTTAAAATTTGTCAGACGAGAATAAACTTACTTAGAGTCCTATCAAATCATTCCTGGGGAGCCGACACCAAAATACTGATTAACCTGTATCAGTCAATTATTAGAAGTAAACTTGACTATGGCAGCATTTGCTACAGCTCAGCCGGCAGCACTCTCCTACACAAATTAGATGTTATACAGACCAGTTCTTTAAGAATAGTTTCAGGAGCTTTCAGAACAAGTCCTGTTAGTAGCCTCCAAGTTATCACATCACAACCCCCTTTATATCTAAGACGTCTATATCTATCTTTATGCTATGCATCTAGAGTGTCGGTTCTAAAAAACAACAATCCTTCCTTTTTAACAATATTTCATGGTACAAATACTATCCCAGACACCCAGAAAAAATACTTACCATTTTATGAAAGGTTAAAAAGATCAGATTTCAATATTGATCAATTTCAACTGTCTTTACCATTATGTCATGAAACTCCTCCTTGGATAATTCAAATACCAGCAGTCAACTTCTCATTAGCAAATCAGCCCAAACACTCTACCAGCGACCACATATACAAATTAAAATACTATGATCTCATTTCTAAATACACTAGCTATGATCATATTTTCACGGATGCATCTAAATCAGAAAACGGAATTGCATCAGCATTCTTACAAGATACCAACAGTTACGCAATCAGGCTAAATCCTCACTGTTCAGTATATACAGGAGAGTTACTCGCTATACTTGAAGCATTGAGAAGCTACAAACAGCCAAACAAAAACCTATTATTAATATCGGACTCCTACAGTGCTCTCTTAGGAACGAAACAATTATTTCCCACTCACCAAATACTCTTAAATATTAAAGAAGAACTTTACAGACTCCAGAAAATACACGTTAAAGTAGAGTTCCTGTGGGTTCCTTCTCATGTAGGCATACCGTCGAATGAAAAAGTCGATGAAATTGCACGACATTCTGTAAGCAGCGAAAATCTAACATTTTTTGAAAAAATTCCAGTTTCCGATTTCAAACCAGTTATAAAGGATTTTGTATGGAATATCTGGCAAAAAAAATGGGAAGAAACCAATTCACTACTTAGAGAAATCATGCCATCGGTAAAATCCAGATTGACACTTCCACAGAACAGAAAAGACCAGGTTGTTTTAAACAGGTTAAGAATAGGACATTCAGCAATCACACACCAGCATTTATTCAATAAAGAACCACCAAAGCAGTGTTTAATATGTGATGTGCCTCTAACCATAAAACATATACTGTTGGATTGTGCAAGTTTTAGTGTTAGAAGAACAGTTAACAACATCCCACCTAATATCAAACGCGCGTTAAGTGAAAACTGTGAAAAAGTACTCAAATTTCTGAAAGACTCCAATCTCTATTTTAAAATATAAGAACTATTGTATGTTTTTTCATGTTTCATGTAGTCACACTTTGTCCCCGCTCATAACCCTAGAGGTTATGCGGTAAAATAAAATAAAAAAAAAAAAAAAATTAAACCAGTGATTTTTTATTAACTTAACAAAAATGGTAATTTTCAAATATTTACTCAGCGCGGGAAAATATGTGAGTTTATTGTGACGTAAGAGGTCTCGCTGCTTGCTTGTTTCTTATAGGCCAGCTCAGGTGGGCGGCCGCAGGTCGAGCCGATGGTTCCGATTCGGCTGGTCAGTGATCTTGTCGCTCGGGATGCGGTAGGCGGAGCGACAAGATCACTGACGTCATAAAAAATCAGCGCGTTTTGGCGCGCTATTTAAATATAAAATTTTTAAAGTTGGTTTTGGCAACTTTCCCGCTTAGTAAAAAATTTGAAAAAAATTTGGAGTACTTAACTGAGGCCAGACAATCTTCTAATGGCGTTTAAAAAAAATTGTCAAATACCCTATTGTTGACGCTCTCCGCTACATAACTATCCGCAATAGTTGCAGATTTCCATAAGCCATGTCGCTTAACAGCTAAGACATCGGCTCCAGTAACTGCTATCCAGTATCCATTATAGTACCTATAAATATAGTATATTATATACCAAGGCAATGAAGACTATTATTATTGACCGAGCACCAAGATTAATTCGCGAGGGGCAATTTGCACCGAGCGGAATAAGGTCCACGGTTTATAAATGTCTTCAACACCATGGTGTATATACAATTTTTTCCACTACTAGCCAAATTTAAGACAAAAATTAAAAGTAATTCACAAACTCACCACGAGAATAATATGGTAAAAACTATAGGCAAGTCAAAAAGTATTCTACTCTAGAAATCAGTTTGAAGGATTTTTTAAAATATTACTTTATGTTGGGTTGAATATACCAAAATCGTTTATAAAAAATAGGTGTCATTAATGAATGATTTTGTGTACATTAATATACAAGAAATATTATCAACTTTTCACTCTTGGTTATTGTTGATTCAGATACCGTTTTCTTTGATGGCTTTTTATCACGAACTGCTAAACTTAACGTTTGAGTTAGCTCAGGGTGAAAAATAAAATAAATCATGATAGATTGTGATATAAACCTTATCATGCTATAACTTTATTGTCCAACGGTTTCCAAGCTTTTAACACGAAAGCATATTTTAATGGAATGCCAAAATATCATATTTTTGTGTTATTAGATTATTGATGTGTATACATTTCCTTCCATTTTTGCTTCTAATAAAAATCAGTGTTTCATATATAAAACATTTGATCAGCGCGAACACATTATTTAATAGTTTCCTTTTGACAGTGACTAATTTCAAATATTGAATAAGGATAATAAAATTTTTTTTATATCCAAATTTTTTAATCATCAAAAGTTATTATCACACAATTCAACAAACCGGAAAAAAGAGAAATGGAAATTAATAGCTAGCGTGTGGAAAGGTATACTTTTCCGCACGGTGTGCGTCAATTGTCAATGTGATAATCTACTTAGAAACGTTCTTGAAAGACTGGTACAAAATAAATTTATATACAGTTCGTTCGGTGAATCTTTTCCCATGTATGAAATTATTCACATACTACTTTTTGTAGTACGTCTTGCTTGCTCCATTACAACATAATATAACAAACAGAGATAGCCATATGATGAATGTCGGCGATAAGTTTAACGCGAATTTGTACGTTGACAGACCAAAGACTTTGTATACATTTTTATTTCACATTTTCACTCATTTTTTTGTCCCTAGCATACAAATTTAATTAAAAAACAGTTGTTATAACGACTTACTTACACCCGAGTGTTCGAATTATTGTGGTAAGTAAAGATTCTTTATCTGCTTATTATTTATTTACCTCGCAATGAAAACTAACCTTAAATTGAGATTTCATCATGGTTATGGATAGAATTCCATCAAACTGAATTATATGAAACATATTTTGCTGGGACTACCGCTATTGAATTAATTTGGACAAATTGCAAGTAATATTACAATAAATATATTGGTAAAGATAAGTATTCAGATAATGTTATAAAAATATGTTAGGCATACTCATGAAATTATAGAAAAGTGGTATGCCCGAGAACAAAATATAATTGATATTAGCATTCAACCAATTACCATAGACATAAATATAAATAGCTCTGATTCTATGAGGAAAATTAAATGAAATTTATTGTATATATTTATGAGTCTTAAATATACATATTTAAAATATTTATTATTTATTTTCACAACCCAAAAGATTTCTATTTTTCATTGTTGAACCGTATGGGTGGGGCGGCCCAATAGTAATGGTTGCTAGCCATAACACTAAAAAGGCAATTCTGATTTGCAAATTTTCTACTGGGGAAATTGTTATTAATTCCAACTTTTATGCAAGTAAATTTGCGGATTAACCCTATAAAACTCTGGAATACTAACAGTTTCTTCAAACTAAAGGTTTAGGTAGCATATCGCTAAATGGCTGTGAAATATTTACAAATATCTAGCTTCAATAATAAATAGCGCACGCCGTCATTTTAGCCACATCCTAATTGAAACATCAATCTACGACCTACTTGTAATTTAATGTATTAATGTATTGCGTTTGTATATGAATGATGACGCATGGGAAAAGATTCACCGAACCAACTGTATATTGATATACTTATTAGCTATTGTATTTTGCATTTGAAAAATGGATAGTGCTAAATGTATCAAACTTAATCAATGAAGCAACATAATCGCTATATTTATACTGGTATACCAGTGTTTCTCAATTGTTGAATAACATAAAGAAACATTTCTTATTGAATACATATCAACAAATTAACTATTAACTATTATTATTTGACATTCAATTGATGAGGCTTATACCGGGGCCATTGAAAAATAAGTTTTTTTTTATTGAAAATTATAGCAGAATTATAATAAATTTATTATTTTTTCAGTCATTTGATAAGCTACAAGCATACAAATATATATTTTAAATATTCAAATGTCAGTATACTCCACAAAAACTTGACAAATTTACTTTTCCCCACTAGTGCGGAAAAGTGGACTTTTCCGCACGCTAGTTGAAAATAATATTTAGTAGTAGCTGTCATTTCTATAACTAACAAAGACTTTCCAAATAGTTCCAACCAAAACACCAAATACATTTCCTGGCATCCTTTTTTCTCTACTAATTCTGTAGGTACAGATTTTCTATAGGATTATAAAATGCGGAGTGACAACCGCATGACGTTTGTGGCAAATTTGTTTTTTCACTATCAAACAACAATTCCTCCAGTCGAAAAAAGTACACTTACTTTTGGTTCAGTATCTCAACCTTAGAACATAAAACAGACAGGAATGAGTCTTGTCACTCATTAGCTGAATAAGAAAATGCGACGGAAGTCGCCATTTGCAACACCCTAATTATGACTCATTTGTGAAGTTGACGTTTTCTGACGTATATTGTGGGCACGTTTTTTTATATAATTTATTCACCATTGGTTGAATGACGTCAGTCTCCGCTGCAACGACATGTTGGAGTCATCAGTGGCACATAAAAAAAACGCAGATGTTATTTAAATCATCTGACCACTGACAATCTATTTCTAAGTTGATTGTTGTTATTAGCAGTTCATCTCATAGTTCCACTTGAAATTTTTTCCATTTCTGACGCTGTTAATATTTCCATTAATTCGTCCATTTCTTTGACTGCTTAAAAAAATCGTTAGTTTTTTTAGGTTAAGCTGTCATTTTGTGAACCACCAAAGTTATCCACCACCTCGATACAACGGTGGAGTGGTTTGCAATTTTGGTTGATGCAACAGTAATAAATCAACGCGTCATTTCTTCAATCTACAATCCACCAATGAATATAAAAACGCAGTTGGTCGATTGGTGGATTTACCGGTGAATAGAAGAACATGCCTTGTTTATGTAGTTTTTCTGGTGAAAGTAAGTTTAAACGAAAGTATTATTAGAAGTATTATTCTATTTTCGTATTTTCATTGCTCCTAAACAATATTGTTTGTATAGAATATAGGACAGCTTATAGTTTTATATTTAATACATTTCAATAAGCTACAATTTGAAAATTTCACATATACCATACTCTATACAAACAGTACGCCACTGTCAAAACGGAAACGACTATTCGCCATTTGCAACCTTCTATTTGGACGCAAACTTATTTGGTAAATGCTCCTTCCTGTCTGTTTTATGTTCTAAGGTCTCAATAGTACTATGAGCATTTTTCATCAAATTGAGTAACATGTAGCACACTACATGTCTAGTGTTTTCTATTCACAATCATTTAAACAACATTGCACGAACAACTTGACGACTATCGGATAAATGCCTACATTATTCGACACGTTGAATCTTGTCGAAAACTATCTGAGCAACAACGGTCAACATATGGCATAAATCATTGTCGCATGCTGATTTGTGGTGCTCCAATTAAAATATTGAGTAATGAGGATAGCATAGTGTGTTGCTTCAGTGGAATTGCACCTTTGAAGAACTGCTTGCTTTCAATAGAGCTTTATTCTTTTACGCGATACACATCTCTCCGGAAATTCTTGATGCTGGTTCACTGGCCCAGTTCTGCCTTAAGCTTTCTCAGCATGTGCCTCGGACGCTGTTCCTCAGTTACTACCAACTTTAAAAATAATGTTTGCTTCATCGCAATGAACTAATATTAGTATTTTGTCAAAAACATTTGTATTTTCATAAAAATTTAAATTCAACATAGTAATATCTTAAATTTTTCCAACATCAGCATTTTTCTTATTAAACTGATATTGGCAGGGTCCAGCATACTTATCTGATTGAGGCGACAATACAAATAGTCCGGATTCCCCTCTAACAGCTATTAATTTCTTCCTTCATATTCTTCCAGTAAATAAAGTCTCACTACAAATCTAAAATCCGTGCATTTTATTGACATGTCAGTAGCACTAACCAAATTTGATAAACGATCCCCTAAAGATATATCCTACGCGCAACCCCAAAAAAAAGATAAACTAATTGAAAGTCTCATAAAACAAATCAATCGTCAGCAGCTAGACCCTACGATGACAACTCTTATTAGCCGTAGAGTTTATTCAAGTAAAATTGTATACAACGTTGATGGCGAGTTACCAGAGAATGCCAAACATGTGAAAAAAAAGATAAGGGAGATAATGAACTTTCTTTCGTGACATGTCCTCCTATCCACCCTCGGATGGCACGTGAACTTCCCCTACTATGAATTTGGGGTCGTAGACGGTTGATTTCGCCAGAGACGTGGTATAGGAGAGGATTGAAATTGTGGTTTAAAGGGGATTGTTTTAACGTCGCAGATATATGGGGGAGTTATTTTTTTTAATAAGAAAAACTTGCGTTTTTATTGATCGCGTATACAAGACAAAATGTATGATTTAAAAACTCCATCTTAACTTCGTTAGGTTAAGTTTGTGATAAGTGGGTTTATAAGTCTTCCACTGCGACTCGCAACAATCAAACCTATTCAGATGTCACCAAACATATTCAGCTTCTTAACAACGCCGATTGGTTTATTTGGTTAATGATAGTTGCTTTTTTCCTATCCACCGGCTTAGCTTAGCTAACTACAGAATTCTTAGCTAAGCAGGCTGAGCTGAATTGTAGTTCGAACGCACATTTCAAACGCTGTTAAGTCGACAATATCGGCGCAAGCGCATTTGCATACAAACAAAGATGGGAAGGTAAACAAATTAATAAATCAAAAATTTATTGATCAGAACTTTCAACTTCTAAGGTTAATTAAAATAAAAGTTACCAGTAAAATCAGGAAACTAGTAGCTCAGAAAATGGATTTACTAGATCCACATTTGGAACAACACAACATGGGGTCTATTCTCAAACAGTGACATTTTTTGTCGCATGCGAGATT
>CAJUYH010002613.1:2942-38760 GCA_910591685.1 Galerucella tenella
AGATGTATAAATCTTTAAATTAAATAAATTAAATCCATGTTATTTGATCCTTATCGTATGTAACACAAATTATAATAAAATCGTTATTGCATTATAACACAATATTCAATTGTGCTCAAAATAAAATTATAACTAACAATAAGTATACATAATGCACTCGCATAACCTCAAAATAAAAATAAGTTACCGCTACTATTCGTCAGTCTTCACCTTCCGCCATAAAAATAAACATGAAAAAAAAAATAATAATAATAATAATAATAATAAAGAATCTCTTTCAATTACTCGCGTCAATAATGCTGAGAATAGAAGTACCTTCACGCATGTATGAAGAAAAAAAAAAACAAAAAAAAACGAGAGATGAATGTTCATGGATTTGTAGATACTTTTTCTTCGTTGGCGCCAAGTCCTCAGGGAGCTTTTTTTCATTGGTAGAAAAAGCAGTAGATATATATATGGATACTAAGTAAAGCATACGACTATGGGACACAACTTTTCCCTCGACGATCGTCAGCAAAATTTCGCAATCCAACCACATATTCCTTCAAACTGGATATAAAAGTAAAGAAAAAAAAAAAAAAACAAAGTGACGGAACGAACTCATCGACCAAATATATCCAAGTGAACAACTGTAAATATTTAATTGAATCGATATACTAATTTTAATTATTTTACAGTATTATTATAAATTTTTATAACACAGATGATATATGTACTCTGCCAACAGCCAATCAAAAAGCAACTGTTCCATGTAGGTATATATACGTATATATGCAAAAAAGACGAGAATACCAATACGAAGACATGTTTTTTCTCCAGCTAATGTTCCGGGAAATTGGGTTTGCAAATGTAGACATTTTGTCTCCTGGGACAAATCACGTACGTTGCAGTGTTATTTTATTCCCGTTGATTTTCTCTTTATATTTATTTTTGAATAAAGTCAAAATTCGTGGCTTTTATTAAATAAAAATAGTTGATATAAATATTTAATAGCAATTTCAAACACTACGTGATTTTACAATAATATTTATCACAGTGCAGAATTTGGTTTTTGTTTATATTAATTGTTCCATTTGCCAATTATTCAGTATTATTTTTATTCTAGTAATTTATATAATAGACGGACATTTGTATATATAAATTTTAATACGAACATTTGAAATATCTACTTTTTATTAATAGACCATAAGTTTGTAAGCTGACGTTTAAAAAAAATATTTTAGTTGCGGCAGGTAAGCTGCTTACATGATCATGACCCTCTTTCTCGCATTCATCGCGCGCGCAACTATTATCAACTTTCTTTGTCGCTATTTTTTTTCATTCAATATATATATATAAATAATTATTAATTAATATATTTTTAAATTACGAATACAATTGTGAAACGATTGTCAAATACCATTATCTATTTTCCGCATAAAATTAAAAAAATAATTTTAACACGAATAAATACACAAAAATATTCAACGATCCATCACCAACACTACATATAAACGTTAAACTTTTAGCAACCCAATGCTAATCCACTTTTCTTCTCTAAAATTCTATTGAAAATGAAATTTATAAAATTCGTTTAGTACTGCGATTTTATAATGAGTGAAAGAAGGTCGATTGATTGATTTTACAATTGTTAAACTGTTATTATCATTCATAGCCTGATATAATTTCAACGAATATTTTTGTTAACCAGCGATATCTAACGGTGATGGAAAGCACTTTATAGCTACGAGGGTGGTTGATGGTTTTATTCAATGTGTGTTAGGGGTTGATGCTATGACGCCGTTGATAGTATGCCTTGTTACCGTGGGCACACAATGAGCAAATTCTCTTGGGTAATATCGCATACAATTATGTCCACCGATACGAAAAAAGAACGATGAGATTCCATGCATTATGCAATGTGTGTATAATACATATATATATATATATATATATATGTATTTTGTACGCCCCTATGTCGGTTAAATCATGTCGCAAGGTTGGTTAACTCAACAAATGATAAGGAAATAACGAATATATCACAATGTTTCACATGATTCATCGTTGCATTTCATTTTTTTTTTTTTTTTCGTTTCTTCATGCATAATGTATTTGAATAATCTTATATTTCTACAATATATAACAGTGGATATATATATAATAAAGTAAAGCAGACAATGGACATAGAGCACACTTTATTTGTTCTTAATTTATAGTAATATGTATTTATAATTTTAGCATTGACACCGAAATTTTTATACTGTTACGTGTTCTCTTCGTAAATCGGAATTTTTCAATTGTATAATTATTTTGTTAAATTATATTTAGCAGTATTTAAATATATAACTAACCGTAGTATTGTCTGAAAATGTCACTCAATAGCATTCGCGACAGTCGTATTTTGCATATTTTACGTTTATATATATATATGTATACACACATATAAATATATATATATATATATATATATAATTTTAATACAATCGAATTTGTGGAATGAATGAAACGAATAGATAACATAGAAAACTTCAACAATGCACGATTGAAGTAAGATTATTTGATGTGAATTTCGATGAATCCATCAGCATCACAATCTGCATCAATTGAACAATGAGATCAATTCAATTGTTATTTATTTATTTATTTTTTTTTTGTTTTATCTCTTGGTTACGCCAATTAAATTGGTGTATTGTTTCGATGCACTTTGTATTAGATTAATTTTTTTTTATTCAACCGCGAATGCAGAGTGACGAATTTTTTTTTTCTTGCAGCGAACCGAACGAACCGGCGTTCTTTCGATCCCCAAGCAATGTGGGGGCTTGTCAATACAATTAATTCGACATGTCTGTGTGCATTTATTTTTTCTTTTCTTTTCACTTCACTTTATCATCAACTCGAAATGTGTATGCATGAAAATTCATGTCGAATTAATTGAATACACGCTCGTAGATTACAATTAGAAGGCGTGAAGCTTTGTCGTTATATATATGAATTTATTTTTTTCTCCCCCCCCCCCCCCCGTTTCTTGATTCATTGGATGTTATTCCACTGCGCTTATTTTTATATTATTTGATTTTTTATACGACAAAGCCTCCCGCTGAACAATATTCAACATTTAACAATAGCCAACATTTATAGAATAGAATACCGATTTTTTTTTGTAGTTTGTATATTTAACTGATACATTTTTAATATTTATTTTTTTTTTTTCGTTTTTTTTCCATTTTTTTCTTTTTAATGATTTTCAAATGTTTTTAATGAATGAATTGAATATCATTTCTTAATCTCTGTATTTATTTCACATTGCCTCTTTCCTCTTCTGTTTTTCAATACCCAATTGTTCTTTTTTTCCTATTATCCACACACATATCGTTATATAATTTTAATAATTGAATAAAATGTTGTCCTCGAGCGCTTTCGGTTCGCATTTAATATAAAACATAGACAATTACCATTCTGCACTTTCATTTTTCATTGACATTACACGGCATTTCAATTATTTATTACACAGATTTTCCTGCTATTTTTATTTATTTATTTTTTTTTTTTCGTTTTCCCTTCTAATACACTTGATTTTCGTGCCCATTCGATGAATATTCTTATTGCTTTACAATGTCCTCCGGTGCATATTTTTTTATTAAAATTCACTTTATTATAATCATCTTCGTCTATTATTATTTTCATTCGTAATTGACAGAATTTGAACTTCATCTTGGTATTATTTTTTACTTTTATTTATTTATTAATTTCTCTTTTAAATTTTTTGCGTAATAACTTTCATCCGTATACGAGTGACGCTTGGATACGAAGCAATTGACGGATCCGGTGGCGGTTCAGGTATTTCTATTGAATAATTCGAATAACTTGATTTTTCAATCACTGTTAGACCGTTTATAATTTCAATTTGCGGTTGTTTTGTTGATTGATTTTTTTCTTTTTGTGTTTCTTTTCATTTTTCGATAGAAATAATATATTACTTTCTGTTGAAACACTTATTTACAATGCGGATTTTACTGATTGAAATATTTGAAGGTTCTGTATAATGGAACAAAGAAATATTGAAAATCAGATAAAGAATATTCATGACAATATTGAAATTGAGTTAAATACCCCGCCTGAAAGTTTTATTCAAATTAATTCACCTGACATCATAATTATTTTCTCGCGCACTCGATTTCTTCCTCACTTACTTTCCCCTGAATTATAATTTCAATCTCAATTTAATTAAACAAATTGAATGACATCGAATAGAGAGGACGACGTTGTAAAGATTCATCACTATTATAGATCCATTGTTTTTTCTTTTTTTTTTTTCAATAAGATATATTTGTTCTTTTTTTTTAAGTTTGTTTGTGTCTGCGATGAATAGACTAGAGTTTTGGGCGACAGATATTTTGTTTATAGGCGTCAAAAGTTATTGCTACGGATTGGTTTGTTTTTTTAACGATTCCCAAAATGAGACTGTCTGAAAACGCAATAACTCCGATGAAGAATTTGTATATTTGCTCTTATTTCACTCTTACTGTTTTTCCACCCACTCTATCACATCATAATTATCATTATCAATATCATTGATGTTTATCCACATATGTATACGTTCGTTAAATTTTTTGTTTGTGTATATAATATTCGATACATTCATTTAATTGATGCCTCTAAAGATATACATATTTTTTTTTCATTAATTTCCTTCACCATTTAAAATTCTCTTTTATTATTTTTTCTTTACCTTTAGGAAATATATCGGTCGGAGAGTATATCTAAAACGACATGGCAACAGCAGTATATAACCAAGTTCCTTAATTTACTTTCATTATTTTTTTATTTTTTATCTTTTATATTTTGCATATTATTGTTTTTTTTTCTCTTTTTTATCCATCATTTTCGGAATCTCTGGCGAATAACTCAATTGAACTTTTCATTACCATACGCAATGCAACAATCTATTAAACTAACGATAGAAGATAAAGAAATAATAATTGAACATGAAGTACGTAAATTAATTGATTTTACAAAGTAAAATTGAATTTAATATTGAACGCGCTTGTTCATACACAAACACATACGCACACACGCGCGTGCACACACACATGCATATCCCCTTGTCCTCAATCAACGTTGCGCTTCCCGCATTGACATTGATGTAAAGAAACTATTCATAAATTAATTATTTATTGTGAACGCACAAAGAAAATGAATCAACTAAAATTCAAATGGAAATATTAATTTTTTTTTTTTTTTCATAATTTCACGATATGGTAAATTCAATCTTTACAAATTAAAATAATAATAAAAATTAATTAAACATTATATGACACAATGAAATATGAGTGTACAAAAAAGTCAATTACAAATATAATGAAATCGAAAATTAATATTTAAATGATTGGCTGAGTAATAAAAAAAAACCTTACAATTATAAATGATAATTAAATATACATCATGGAATGAATGAACATGATTTTTAACTGAGAAACACTGTCAAGAATTGATACACAGAATAATAATTAAACGCTCAATATTCTCCCAAACAATAAAACACTCAATCTCAATCAATTAATTAAAAAAAAAAAAATAATGAAAATAGCCAAAACGAAATTCAATCGGTTTACAATAAAATTTTCTCGTTACAATCAAACAAATACAATTAAATCCGAAATAAGAAATCGCGGTATATATCTGAACAATACAATATATGCAGGGAGTAAAAAAAAAAAATTATCGCACTTGTATAAATAAATTTCGCTTCGCGATTGCAGTGCATTTTACTTTTTATATATATTTCATTAATTGTATTTCCACTTAATCCCTCTCGTTCGATTCTTTCAAAACCTTTTGTTCTCTCTCTCTCTTTCTCCCTCGCTCTTTCTTTCCATCGGTAAAAGACACTATAACATTTCATATATATATTTATGTACATTAACATATATAAGGTATAGAGAGAGGGAGATTATTATTTTTTTCATTAATTTTTTTTTATTTGTTCTTGATTAAGATGTATTTGGGGAATAAAAGAGCTAAAAAGAATAGATGATAGATAGTTGATCGAAGGTATATTTTTCTTTCTTCTTTTCGTATATTTGGACTGACGAAAATAACGGAAGCGATGGCGAAACACAAAAAAAAATCGAACGACGCTAATCCACATATCATTTTATATATATATATATTTATAATATAAGGGAATTTTTAGGCTATAGATGAAAGAGCATTTTTTCAACCTTCGGCTTTTTCTATTTGTTCCGCTGTTTTCCTCTCCCCAATATTACCTCCCTCAATATCATGATCATCCTACCATTTTTTTGGTGAATATATGATCGCAATTAATGATATAACTGAATACAGGATTCTTTGGCATTAATACAATGCGCAAATTAATTTATGGCAATGGTTGAACAACTTGAACATAAGTCACAGGAAAATAGCCCGTGCGACCATTCACACTGCCTTCATACCAATTCTCATCAACCCTTTGAATTAATGTGATCGTGTCGTTTTCCTGAATAATAAACAGAAAGAAAAAAAATAAATAAATAAATAAATAAATAAATATCAATTATTAGAAACTTACCATGTATTATTTATATGTTTACCTTAAATCCAAGCTCGCCAGGATTTTCCGGTTCAAAATCATAAAGCGCTGTGCAACAGGGCTGTTTTGGCATTGGTGTTCTTGCTGGTGATTTACTAGGTGACGGCAATGGTGACGCTGCAAGTATTAATAATACAAAATGAGACGTTTGTCGATTGACATTCAACACATATTGTTGTTTGATGAAAAGAACCAAGGATGATAAACACTTGATGAGTGACAATATCAATACATGATATGTCATCAGCAAAACAATGTACATTGAAATGCATTGTGGCGGCTATTATGTTTTGATTGACAATTAATATCAAGCAATAATAAATTTATCTATTGCTCTTTTACTTAATGCATCATCAATAAGCAACTACTGCACTTCTGACCCTCTAAGTTGTTCATGCACACTTGCATATATCATCAATACATGAAATAAATGTGAACATTTTAATATGATGTCACAGTGAATAAATATTTTTGAAGTAACATCGACGTAGAATGAAGTGAGATTGGATGAGAAGTAAATGAGAAAAATACCTTCATGCTTTACAATTATACAATAACAACACCATACAACGCAAAAAAAATTGTTGACAATTTTTACTTTAACAGAGAAAGAATAAAATATTTCTATTGGTCATTCATTATTATTTTTTTTTTTCCTCCATTTGAAACGGTAATAAAATATATTCTATTTCTTTTGGAGCAACAGTATATGAGAAATTGTTGTGGCCTCTAAAGCACTCGAACTATATAATTGATATTGAAAAAGAAAAAAAAATTAAAGAAATAAACTAATTTCATTTGTTCCCCATGCAAAATTTACCATTGGTAGATTGCGGCGGGTTTCCGGCCGGAAATAGCTCGAGCTGCGAGCGCTTCCCGTCAGCTTGGACCGGAGACCCAGCTCGACTTGCCCCTGCAGCGTGTCAGGATACACATTCAAGTATGGGACAATTGTACACACGAAACGTTTAGAGAGACAAAAAAAAACGAAACATACAGAAAAAGAAAGAGAGAGAAAAAGAGATCATGTGTCAAAGTATGTAGTTTTTTTTTGTCAAATTTTGGACTGAGGAAAATTGGACTTAATCACTAAATTGTCAGAGTAAAGAATAAAATGTAGAATTGATACGAACAAAAATTTAAAAATGAATTACAATAGCTGTATACGCAATCATAGTCTCAATAGAAGAGTAAAATAAATAGAATAGAAAAGTGAAAATAACAATGAATAAAAACCATCAAATTGCAGAGACACGAAATGGCGCATTGTCACGTGACAGAAGAGAGAGAGAGAATATTTATGGACCAACATACGAAGAACAATTATAACGATTAGACTGATGTTACGCGATTTAATGTAAAAAAATATATATATTTTTTTTTTCTTTTCATATAATGTTGTAATGTTGTTATGTAAGTGTGTGCTTTACCCTGCGTAAAGAAGTTCCCACCGTTCATGGAATCAGGCAACCCCTCCACATTTAAATCCGCCAATGTCTTCGGTACAAATTCCAATTTTGGTCGATTGGCTGCTTCGTCCTTCCTGTAAACCACCACAAAATCGAATTTATTAATAATTAAATTGGTTGAAACACGAAGAAGAGGAAAGGAAAAAAAAAACAAAAATCCATATCAATTAATTTGCAATTTAAATTAATACGAACTTTTCCAACAATGTTTCTGTGAGAACCCTCAGAACTTCGACGCACTGCTGGTGATATTCAAGAAGTGCCTCACTAAACGTCGCCATTTGCGCAACTTGTTCAACCTATCAAACCAACAGCAGCAAATTTATGTTAATTAAAATATAAAATTTATTTGAGTTTATTTTAGAAATAATTTCAATTGACTTACATCATTTTCTAATAGATTAAACATTCCCATTTGAGCGAGGTGAAGGCTCTCAGCAAATTTCTCCTCGGCCTGACGAATCTCGTCGTCTGAAACGTGAGAACCTGTACGCAAACGTTGCGTTCGTACCAATGATTAAAATGTGCACTACGTAACATTCAGCTTGCCTCGGTTCCATCAACTGCATAATTTTTTTTTGTTTGCTTTCAATACTTCTTCATTTAACGACTTTAACGGGATCGCGATTGGCATTGAATACATTTTACATGTCTCATGCTTTCACTATTAACAACACATTTACGTGAATAATATAAAGCAAATTTAATTATTTATGTGTATGCGAAGTGTAACTAATTGTAAGACATATAAATTTGTCTTTAGCATCTACTGCAAAGTGACATGTCAAGCAATTTACATTTTATCTAAAATGTTTTTGAATATGCAATTTTTGCATTTATTATTATATTTTTTTTCTTTGATTGAATGAAGTGTACTTAAAAACTGTTTTTTACATCCATCCAGAGACGTGAAAACGGTTCAGAACAGTTACGAAAAATAAGAAGAAAAGTTTGCGTTTATTTCTTGACAATTATTTTAACAAAAAAAGATTAATTATAATGGCGATATATTTTTTTATTTCGTTCAAGCAATTTTATACTGGGGAAGTCTGGATAAAATTATTACGAGCACCATTACAGTAATTGAATTGAGTAAGCCGCTCTTTTTTATTCGGAGATGAATAGTTTGAAATTAACTATGATTATTTGGATGGAAATGCATAGAAAAAAAAGGAATTAATGGGAATTTTGGTTTTTTTTTTCACGCGAATTACAATTTTGTTTTTCTTTCTTTTTTTTTTTTGTTATATTAAACGTACCCCCATAACTCGATGCGGCGCTCGGCCTCACCGGACTACCGAAATGAGGACTGGCAGATCGTTTGACGACGGCTACAATTCGCGGCAAAGATAAATAAACCAAAACAAAAGAGACAGAATAAAATGTGTTTTCAATTTTAACAAACATAAAAATTATTCTGATCCATTTTTTTTTCTTTTCAAATTCTTTTTGATTGATCACAGTAATTTGTATTGCAATTGATAATGAGAGTCGTGCATGTTACAGTTTTTTTTGTTTGATTTTTTTCTTTTACACTAAAATAATCAACGATACTATAAGTTGTTTTTCTCTTTTTTTTTCTTTTCTTTGATTTTTGTAAGAAGTGTTTTGTTCTCTCATTCCCAAGACAACTAAATTAAATACATTTATACTTTTGAAATTAAAAAA
The DNA here is from genome assembly GCA_910591685.1 of Galerucella tenella. Classification (NCBI taxonomy): domain Eukaryota; kingdom Metazoa; phylum Arthropoda; class Insecta; order Coleoptera; family Chrysomelidae; genus Galerucella; species Galerucella tenella. Next base: position 12,651 of record CAJUYH010002613.1, read on the forward strand.
ATATATATGTATTATATCTCAATACAAGACAAATTACCTACATTTTCGTTTTTTGCCATTCCAGAATAAGAATTATCTAAATACCAGATTTTTCATTTTTTTTTCTTACTTCATACCTTTTGCTTGACGTCTTCGTTTACAATCAAAGTCCAAGCGTCGACCTTGAAGTTTTTTCCGATGATGCTAAAAATTCAAAATATTTTGTAATATCTGTGAAAGGGAATGCGCTCATTATGAGCAACATAAAAGCATTTCGGTGAACAAATTGACAACCTATACTTCGAAAAAAAAAAAAGGAGAAGTAATACGAAAAAAAACTTTTTTAATAAATTGTCCTTTTTACCATGACTTCTTTGAGATCCTTAGTTTGCAGATGGTGCAATGGTTCGAGAAAGTTTTGCTTTATATTATCGTCCAACGAATATTTAACATCTGCCATCTGTTTCATCGCTTCGCCCATTTCAATCAAAGCTTGACCTATATGAATAGTAAAACAAAACAGTAATTGCATATGAAATATTGATTGATTTAAAACAACACAAATGAATGAATATTCAAAAATATTACAACATAAAGTAATAAAACTGTAAACATACCAAAAATACTGTCCTCTCCCATTTTTTTTCCGTAAGTGAGCATACAATCGCCGAGAACGCCTTCAGGCTGTGGATATGTTGAAGCTTTTGCTTGACCACTGAGTTTACTAATCCCCTTGACTGCTGCCATTTTGGCTCGCGCTGTTGGATTTGGTTGAAGGAATTCTTTTGTTTTCATTTGCAATTCCTCCACGAGTTCACAAGTCACATCGGTTTTCTATTTTATTTTTATTCACGTGTCAATAAAAATTAACGAAATAAAAGATCGAACCGGAAAAAAAAAAATATATATATATATATTAATTATATTAATGCATTTTTTCTCATTTCTCTTGTGTTAATTAGTTCTTGGATAATAGATCGCACTTACTCTCTCCATGTCGACAAAGTCAACGTCGAGCTTTGTTCCTTCAGCGCCTCCCATTTTTTCAGTCATGTACTTGAGAAGGAAAAAAAAAGAGAAATATATTAAGAGAAGATGCAGACGACGGTGAGATATATAAATGAATTATTCAATTGAATAACACCATTAAATTTAATTTGCAAAATAATATAACCATATTTTATTTTGTATTAAAATGTAATAGCATTTATTTCAACTATTATTTTATTTTTTTTTCTCTCGATATTTCCTTCTATATAGCAATTTGAAAATGGCTTAAAGTGAATTCTACCATTGTGGGCGAACATTTCTTCACAACAGTGTGAAAGAGAAGTGATCGATACTGTGAAAGGTGGGCGGCGAGCAAAAAGACACAAAAGGTAATGCTAAATGTATTGAATTGTAATGAAAAAGACGAAAAAATAATAATAATAACATCTGCAAGGATAAAGATCAAATGTCATAATGTTTATTTTTATCAAATCCTATAAGTCTCTACATAAAATTCTTTTTAATCCACATACGTATATGAAAATATTCGTGAGATACAAACCCAAATATATATTAAATATTCTCCTTCACACTGACCTTGTACAATAGCCAAAAAAAAAAATCCATCAACAAATAAAATGAACAAATATCCATATATAAAAAACACCAACAGAGACAGAATGGCGTTCAGCACAATGCAATATCCACAATTTTGTCTTGCTGTGGTCTTGAATATTTGCCAGAGAAATAAATCCACTGAATATTTTCGAAAAGTAAAGGGGAAACGTTCAGGATTATAGAGTGGAAGTTGACTATTGATTTATTAAATAATCGTTTTTAAACCATCGGATTTTCACAATACAATCTCAACATTCCTTAACGCTGTTTTATTGCAATAATTCATATTCTGCACATTTTTCTACAGTGGAGAAAATGATTAAATCAGGATAATAGTCACTATTGTCTGTTAACTTCAATATATAGCCACATTCCCCTTCATTCCTCCCTACATATTCATCGCCCTCGCTCCCATTTTCCTGCCCGACAAACCCTGACCCATATTTCCCCTATAGCTGTCCTATATATTTCCCTGTGCTTTCACGAACTTCACAACGTCGAACATCTACTCCCCAAATCCCATTCCCAAAAAAAAAAAAAAAAGAAATAAATAATGAAGAATAAAATTTCAATGTCATCTCGAATAATTTGTGGAAAAAAAAAAAAAAATAGTGAGACTCTGAAAAAACTTCAACACTACGTTTTACAAAAAGGCCTAAAAAAATAAATCATGCTGTATCTATACTTTATTTATGTCATTTGAAAATTGAGTTGTGAAATGCCGTAGCGTATGAACAAATGTGTGAAAGACCCTTCAATATATGAAACTTATGAAATACAATCTAATGGTAACAGAAAAAAAAATGACTGTAGGGTGAAAAAATGATGAAAGAGTGAAGATAAAGTAGTCTGAACGAGAGTATATAGACGGGGAAATTGGGAGAGAGGGAGAGAGGGAGGAATTTTCGCCATGTACTTTACGGTGAAAATCAGGATTATTATTATTGTTATTGTTGATATGATTATTATTATTATTATTATTATTATATACAAGTATATAACGGTGTTGAATTATTTTTTTTTTATTATCGAACACGATACTCTCATTAATGTTGCGAACTCGATTAAAGGTCGAACGTTAAATTTTTGCTCGACAGAGTTATATACGTTTGTACAGGATAAATATAAATATGCAGACACGGTCATTATAAACAACCCACGCATATTGCTCTGTTCAATATCGACCTATATACAAACCCACCACCACTTCAACCACATTCAACCTACATTGTATATATATATATATATATATGTATATTATTTTACGTAAGTTCAAGCTTTGTGTCATTTGGCTGTATATAAAATAGCAAACTTTTGCGCCAAACACCATGGGCAAAGTAATTTGCACTATCTAAATTGCCTGAAAGTCTTTCATGTGAGAGAGAAAGGGAGATGAATAGACAGTGATACACACGCAAACTCGAGAAAATTGTTTTCCCGTTCGGGAAACAGGTGGCGTAATTCATGATGGGAACGAGAATGTAATTGAGTGACACAAGAGAATAGAAATAGGAATATTGACGCAATGATTGTGATCTGATTTTTTTTTTTGTTGATGATGGTTTTAGTGTTGCTCATTTTTTTTTATTTCACTGTACGAATGGTCCAAGTTTGTAAATTAAATCAAAATTTATTCTACCATTGGATAATTTCAATAGTATAAATAATTATTCAAGAATTATTCGAAGGAATTATTGAATTTATTTATAAAAATTCATTTGACTTACCTGATTGGCTTTGTTGATCTGCTTTTTCAATCCTGCAAACGCCATTATGATATTTTTTTGTGTCTCGTCCTATTCAATATCTATGTATATTTATGAATGTGTGCGTGAGGTATTCTTTATGGATTCTGAAATATAAAAAACAATTATAAATAATTAGTATTATATTTTTATATATATACATATATATGTATAAATATGAGGCGAATTGGAGTGCAAAGTATGAGCGCTAGCATTAATTAACCTCATCACTCATCCAATTAAATAGATCACTTTTATAATCAAATTCGTTTCAATGCAAGCAGCATTGTCATGCTCATCATTAATTCCCCTCTTTTTCGAATAAATACTCGAAATAAAATATCAAAAACATTTACAATATATAAAAATAATGAATAGACAATTCGAAAAACCATTTGTAAATTAATTTTTTCATTGTGTTGTTGCAATATTGTAATGAAAAATTTCAAAATAATTACCATCCAATTGTTCCAATAGAGAATGGAAAATCGGACAATGAAAATTTCGTAATTGAATGGAGCTTTATTAAAAATGAAAGAAATATAGAACATGAAAAAAAATGTGCAATTTAATTCACGATATTTCAATTGATGGAGGGTACACGCGTGTGTCACAAGTCCTACACATCGCGACCCATTCACCCGGTGTCTATATAATGGACGTAATGAGAATAAGTGTTCATTTAATCAAATGACAGTGTCCAAAGGCGCTCGATGTGTTGAATCTCAGGAGACAACTCAACAAAACACATTACATCATCGCTATCAGTCTCTCTGCATCGTAAAATCCACAACGGCAATTGCTATTATACTTATTTTTTTCTTTACATTCTTCGCTTCTATTTAACCCAATAATAGCACTAATAAAATGCAAAATCCACAATACAGCAATCAACAAATTATAAATAACATCGGTCATCATGATATTGGGGAAGAATAAAAACGGAAAAAAAAAGAAAAAATGGCGAAGAAAGAAAAAAAAAATTGCCAAGACGTAAAATGGCATTTGCACAAGCAAGTATGAAGCTTTACAAACTCACGTGGATTAAATTGAACATGTACACATATATGTATCTATATATATATATATAACACCACCGTTATCACACTTTCAAATGCAATCTTTCTCACCTACTTCACAGACTTGTAATAGATATGAAATATAAAATTGCCATGTATTAGTTTTTAATTTTATTCAACATCGTTCAATGTCCCTCCATTCGTTGCCATACGATTTCACTTCACGATTAAATTACAATCTGACTACAGAAGAAAATAAAAATCTCATCACTTACATGCATATAAATATATATATATATAATTTGTCCTTTACATTTACTCGTGTTAAAATATTGATCGAAAGATGAAAAATAAGCGATTAAACTCACATCGCTCGCAGCGATGTAACAAAAAAATATATATATGTGAAACACAAAAATAAATAAAATATTATACATTCACAAATACATATACCAACATATATGTAATTATAAAATGATATTCATACACATAATGACGAACAATGAAAGAAGAAGCAGAAGAGAGAATAATGAAGATAAAGCAATGTGAGATAAAAGCCCAAGTGAGTGTGGAATAAAATAACAAATTGAATTGTCGGGAGTATGAGCGAGTAAAAAACATAAAGAAAAAAAAGAAGATGTACCAAAAATGGATTTGCAGTCCCCGCGTGGTATAGTAAAATGGCACGATTGACAGAAAATATAGTAGCGTGTGTAGCTTACTTGTGTGGTGGTCGTTGGACGGTGAGAGAGACGACACTGCGCCTTACTTTGGCCAAGGGGTAGTTTTGCCAGGCGGGACAACGATCGATAGCCGCGCACAGCCTTTCGTCTCTCCACTTACCGCTCTCTCTCACTATATTCATCCATATACACACATATATTTTGCTACCCTCTCTATTCGCTTTTTGTGTGTGTGTGTGTGTGTGTGACTCTGCGCCACGACAACCCTCGCTAAAGCACGCGTACTCCGATGCTCTATAAAGTAACAGAGAGAAACACATACAATGAATTGTGTGTGACACGTCAATTTCACACTTATCCACCAGTCACCTATTCTTCTAATATTAATGTAGCTAAAATTCCAACATCGCAGACAACCGCTAACATTATTTATATCTATCCATATATGTAATTTTGGTAAAATAGTAAAAATAAAACAATTATTGCGTCAGAGATTAAAATTTACCATAAATATAGACAATGAAATGAAATAATTTCCAAATAATACAAATTATTATTATTTGTTTAATTATTTATAACTTTTTGTTTATTTTTTTTTTCATAAATTGTCAATTGATAAAACTTGTGATGTGAAATTCAATTTAAATAATTCATTTTGGTATTTATGAAAGTCGTTAATTGATGAAAGGGAAGAGAAAAGTGGATGGATAGAAAGAAATATAGAGTGGCAATTGAATTCATTTTTTCTCTTTCGCTGTTATTTATTCATTTTTTTCTTTTTTTTTTTTCTAAATATTGGAGTGAAAAAAAATTGTATTTGAATAAATTTTGTTATCTTGTGATAAAAATTGTTTCGTGAGAGTCTGTGTGTAACGCCCCTTCAAATCTGAATCATTCACTTTCAACATCCGCAAGTAATTTGTCGTCGTTGTCGTCGTCCTCATCGTCATCGTCATATACAAGGAACGATAAATAGCTGTGGAGATGATTAGTATATACAAAATGATATGACTGATAAAAGAAAAAATAAAGGAGAAGCGAAAAAAAATACTAATAATAATTGTCATGTTAATGAATGGAAAAAAAAAATATTAGCACATAATTAAAGTTCACAATAATTATAATGATACTGACAATATTTTTTCAGGTAAAACTTATGATATTCGCGAGCTTTAATTATGATGTATTATTATAATAATAAATAAAAATAATGGTTGGATATAAAATATATGAACATCATTTGTATGTTAAACACGCAATTCCCTTTATCACTGTCCCCTATCAAAGTTTATTTGTAAAAAATGGGCTTCACTCAATCGATTAAACCTCCAAATAATATATAAATAACACATAGATATACTGCATACAACGATTAATAATAAGTGTTCATTAACCGGGACCATCACATTATACACACGCAATACACATACACTAAACATCTATTTTTACATTAATTGCCACCATTAACTTTCATATAAAATAAATTATATTATACTTATACAAATGAAAATCACAAATTTTATCATAAAAACAAAAATTCACCCAATTAGTATTTCATTAAGAATTATTAAAATAAATACAGGGCACATGCCACTTTAATTGTTGTTTTATTGATGATGTTTAAAAACGTTGAAATAGCAATTATTTGACAGTGATGATTCATGAATTACACCACAGGGAACTATTTAATTGTCGAAAGATTTATATTGAAATGATTCAAGGCCAACTGTATATTTATTCATTCGATATTCATATTATCAAATGTCTTTTGCTCCTATTCAAATATATATTTTTTTACTATTTATAATTCATTTGTTGCTTTGTGTTGGGTATGAGAGCTGAAGGAAACTGAAAATATTATTATTGCCAATTGTAAATTTGTGTGAAATAATGCGTTATTAATTTCATTACAATTGAAAAGAAGGAAAAATATTATTAACCAATGACTAATGTATAAGTGAATGGAAATTATAAGCAGATGTATAATGTATAATATAGTCAGTGAGTGATAAATAAATTCAACTGTACTCACTTTAAATTTATTGATTTTCATGCGCGAATATAGAAACGAAATTCAATGATAATGGCAATATTGTCAACAATACCAAAAAAATACAATCAAATATATCTATATATTTTTTCGAAATAAAACATGCAATAGTTAAACACGCAAAAATTTCGAATTCAAGGCCATACGTTAAGTTATCCAGCCAATCAGGGTCAATCAATGATGTAAACCAATGAGATGAATGAAATAAAATTTAAGATTTTCTATAAAAAAAAAAAGAAATTTATTAATGAATCAATTTTTTTTTTTATCAATTAAACAATTTCATCTATGACAATTATATGAAATAGACGGATAGACGAATTCGATATATATTGTGGATTAATAAATAGAAATGACCAAGAAAGATGTACATAGCAGATTCAATATTATACAGAGAGATAATAAATGTACAACTTGACGGTTTTTTTTTTTTTTATTTAACCGCCGGCTCCAAAAATAATATAATAATCATTCAATAAAATGTAAAATGACATAAATATAATTTGATTATTATTATTGAATGTGTGTTTGTATTTTTTTTGTAATACATACCGCAAATTAGTTTATCGGCAACGCGATATCCACTGTAAATGCACGACTTTTAACCTCCCACAGAGATTTGACACACAGACAACAGCTGTTGAAAAGTACGTAGTTCTACCACAAGAGCAGTCATATATTATTTCATTTTTCTTCAAAATAATAGCGCATGCGCGAAAATCTACGCCATCTATATATTGCTCTCTAAAAGAGCGCGAACAAATTGGATTTTTCAGTTTCAATTTATTCATAATTCGCAAGATTTTTATTCCCCCATGGGAAATCACGTTTGCAAATCAGCCATAACAAGATTCACTGTGACTGTAGATTTATTTATTTAATTACGTATATCCTCCAAAGACTAATAGAAAATTGAATTTTTCATTTTGTTTTTATTTTGGAAAATGCTGCAACCAATGTAAAAAAAAAAAATCATGGCGATAGCCTATTTCATTTTATTATCAACATTATTAATACAGTGAAACAGATAATATTGTACATTAAAATAGTGCGATTTTACACAATGGAGTCGTCATCATTATCACCATCACCATCATTACCGTCGTCGTCATCGTCGTCTTCGTGAAAGCTTTTTACATAAATTGTAATTGCAATTCAATGGAATTATATTTCTCCCTTTCATATTACATTTGACAAATACATATTTCATTTAATCTGACTCGATAATTTTATCCATTTCTTCATATAATTTTTGACTGTATTCAAAATATAGAAAAAAGGGACAAAAAAAATATAACAGGAAATGTTTCATTCCCGAAAACTAATTTAATTCATAGTGCTACATGTTCTCTCAATTGCAGCTCAATTTCAGGTGAAAGTATAGCGATCATTTGGTTAAATCGATTATTACCCATTGCTCCTCGAAGTGTTATGAGCTACAAGTAATTGTTTTTCATATGACAAATATATCAATAACACATTGCTTTGATAAATAAATCGACAAAATGAAACGAGACAGTACTCACTTGATTTTGTAATAAATCTCGTACGCAAACCGTATGAACAGGATCCTCAGCATCCAATCGTTCAAGTCGCATCTGGTGTTCAGTCTTGTATTCTTCAAAATAATCATCCAATGTATTGTGCTTCTCTGCTGAACAATTGGCATTGAACAATGAGCTACAATTTATAGAAAAAATAATATTACCATGCGTCAATAATTATTATTGCAACAAAAAAAAACCAACAACTCACTTAACAGCAATGTCATTGACTACTTCAACAATATTAGAAATAATTGTTGGAAAATGTATCTGTACAGCGGATGGACTGTTGGAATTTAATAGAGAGCACAATGCAATCGCAAAAATTTTGGAACCATCTTTCGTCACGAAATCGTCGAACATGTGAACAACCCAAACTTGAATAAGTCCAGCCAAAACCCCCTCATAAGTCTCGTCACCACCAATGTCACTTGCCAATTCACTCACCACCTGCATAATAATATCAACAATAATTCAATAATACAAATGAATAAAGAATAAAAATCAATGATTTACCTGGACAAATACATTCCAAGAATTGACTAATACACGTGCAATTACAACAAGAATCATAGAAATCACTCGCATTGATCTATTCTCATTATTGTAAACGATTCTGTAAATTAATATTTCATATTTATCAACTATTGATTGATTGAATTAATTTAATTCGATAAACAATCAATAATTAGTGTCTACTCACTTGAATAATGTACCTAATAGTGGTTTTATAAATTGTGCACCCTGTACTGGCGCAATTTTTAACACCAATTCCAATAACTGTAGCACAACTAATAATTCCGGAATCATTAAATCCGATAGAATTGATTTTATACCTTCAATCACACGTGAACCCAATTCACCCATAAATTCTTGAGGACTCAACAGCGCGTAATTTTCAATAACTATGAACGCTGGTATAAATGTCACATGATCCAATCCAGAATCTAATAATATGGACATGAAAATAAACAAAAATAAATATCAATTGTCGTTTATGTTTTGCTTCCCGCCAGTCATTCAATGACGCAAATGTAATTTGTTATCAATTATAAATTGTATAACCTAAAAGTGCTATCATATTTCGGAAAAGATCAGCCATTCCTGGTGTGGGTACCGTGGCATTTTCAAGCAATGCCATCCACAATATCAAACCGTCTTCCAATAGATAAACATGTGCGTCCTGACTGGGATCACAACTTAATCCCACCATACTTACAATCATCGGTTCGACAATAGCACTTTCTGATCCCAATGCCTGAAAAATAATCATTCAACAAATTTCTATTTAATAATTATTCATTATTTTTTCGTACATACTTTTACATAGTGTACAAGTGTAGAAATAATGGTACATCTCAACATATTATGATCCTCTGACATTTGCCATAATGATGGAAAGTAAGCACTAAGTGGAGCAACATATGGTCTTATATTGGTACCAACTCGTTCAATCACATATGACAATGCATAAAGTACTTGCAACTGTAAGAGAAAAAGTAAATAAATAAAAAATATCAATTAAAATTATTAAGAATAATATTAATGATTATTAAAAAATGTAAAATTGAAATAAATGTTTACTTTTGTATCGCACTCAGTGACTTCGTGCAAAAGATTGAACAATAACGAAAATATTGTTTCAAGAAATGGCGTAAATTCATCACTAACAAATTGAAAATCATCCAATGCCTGTTTCAATGTATTGCTTGCTTCCAAGCGTACAACTAAATCCTCATCTGGGCTCAATGCACCAATCATCATTTTATACAATTCCGGTCTGAGATTTTCGCTCAATTTAACTCGCGTCCATTTACCAATGAGCCAACAAACACGCCGTTTTATTATCCTATAGTGATTATCCTTTATTTCCAATTCTTGTCTCAATGTTGTTGAAAACCACTGATCAAAATCTACTTCGTCCCATAATTCAAATGCCACTAAACCAACGGCAAAATAAACCGCGTCTTTCATCAATATCGCATGCCAATCATTAGGATCAACTGGTCGATAATATTGTTGCATCAGTTCAACCAATACAGGCGACATTGATTCACGAAATTCTGGGAATATTGCTAAGAAGACGGCTGTTGTGCAATCGCGTAAATTATATTTCCATGATTCACTAATATCGACAGCGAAGCTCTCTGGATCCTTATCCCACCTTTCCAAATCCGTTTGTGTCAATAGAAAATAGTGTGTCACAAGTTTTGAACATATTTCTTTTAATGTTTCCGGTGTAAAAAAGTCACATTTCAATTGATTCGCTCTCACTCCTGCGCCACGAGTCACTGAACTATCATATTGGTCCAGTGTAACAGGATAATTACGATTTATCAATATTGATTTCATTAAATTTAAACATTGAATGACAAATTTTTCAAATGTAAATGGCTTTCCACCTTCTGTGAAACAATAAAAAACTGAAAATTCCAATGACGCTGGTATCAATTCAATATAACAAATTGGATGAGTCTCCAATGTACCATTCAATATTTTGGTCAAATGTATTATAAATTTGTCAAGTGATTCAATTTCTGTACCACGTAATATTAATGTTTTTCGACATTCAAGCGATGCTTTTGCACGCTCAAATATTACTTTTAAAAATAGCATTGCGTCCTCTGATTTAGAAATATTACGAAATCCATTAATAATAAATCTCCGTAATATTCGTAATAAAAGCAATGCCATTTCTAAAGGTTCACGAATTTGATTTCCATCCGCTCCATTTGACGCCAATATAAGAAATGATTCCGTAAATGTATTCCATGAATTTAGAATAAAATTAAACATATTTGCGGTCAATTGTTCAAAGCATTTTTTATCAACGAACAGTCGTTTGGATGCCAATGTTTTTATTACATCATGGAGTGTTAATAATGCACGATGTTGCTCAATTGAATTTTGTCCACGTACTACTTCGAGCAATGTAGGTACTAAATTGTCCCATTCACGTGGACAATCGAGTCGTGCAATTTTTCCAATTATTAATGCGCGATATGTTGCTATTTGATTGACTGGCTCGTCAAAGCTTGCAATTAAACTCCGTCGAAGAAACTCTTTTTCATCCTCCGCGATTCCACTGTAAATTGAATACATAATAACAATATTTATTTTCACCTATATTTAATATATTTAATATTCAAATAATTATTTTTAACATTTACTTTGGCGCATTTTTCCTCCAATATTTCTCAACTCCATTTTTAAAACACAACACCGCCATCCATCTCACATTCATTGGCAAGGAATGATTAGAGAATACATTCTACAATAATCATATTCCGTATAAATTATACGATTAATTAATAAATAAAAAAACATTACTCCTTCATTTCATTCTATAAATGTATATGCATTGTATATTTACATATAATGTCGTATAAAATCCTGATTGCGTCTCCCATTCTCTCAGTGTTTCTTCAGCTGGCTTCAGGATATTTGGATCCTGACTACCAGCCTTTTCCAATACCTCTATCACAACCGCGTTCATATCTTCTTACCAATATACAATTGATCCCTGACAATTTTTGGCATCAAACGCAAATCCTTTAACTGACATTCAAAAGCCTGAAAAAGAAAAGAAAAAGCAACAATAATATATTACTTAAATAATATAAATATACACACATTTATCTATATATAAATTCAATTAATAAATATACAATCAAACGATTTTGTTGTAAATTAAAAAATTGAACTCGCGTACAACAAACAAAATATAATTGACAATAATGAAAAGTAGCCGCTTGACTTTAATGAAAAATAATTAATGAATATATCCCTTATAAAATGATTCTATTCAATAAATGGCGTTTGAAATAATTGGTATTGTTATTATTATTGTTGCAGATGAAAATGAGCACGAGGATAATTTGATAGAGGAAGAGATAAAAAAGAAATAGAGACAAAGTTTAGTGTGATATCACACACAATTTGGATACTAAAAGAACGTGCGTGTTACCTAACCTCCAAATTAAAGGTTAAACCCCTGCTGACAGTAGCAATTTTATTACTATCACCTCACTCACACAATCCACGATGTATTTGCTATGCTGCACTTCCTTTACTTATATATAATAAGTACCTAATTGATACTGAAATAAGAAAAAAAATAAATAAATATCGCTCAACGACTTTTATCGCCAAAGTTAAACACACCCGTCCATATAATACATTTCGTCAATGTGTACTGATGAAAATACGCAATGTCTCTCTTTTTGGTGTCAGTGGGTTCTCTTTCTTCGTCGCCAAGTGTCTCACTCACGTCCTACTCATTTTTTTTTCTTTTTTTTTTCCTCCCTCTTTTTCGTGTTACTTCTATTTATTTCCACACAACTACTCCGATAAAATACTTTTATTTTCTACATAAATTATTTTTGTTCTAGGGATAGTAATTATGTCGTATGTATATTTTGTATTTTTAGATTAATCTGTTTGTTGTAATAATCTAGTAAAATAATAAAAAAATTATTGTGGAAGAGTACGGTGTAAAATGATGTGGGGCAATTGCACACATACATACGAAAATGGGTGGTTGCCTTAAATGCCCCCTTAATACACGCCGGTAAATGATGATTTACAAATAATTTATAAATGTATTGACACCTTATTCCAAATGATTACATGATGCTTATTTTATTTAATGAAAAATATCCACAAAATGCAATTGTTCACAATTAATTGCTAATATCGTCAACTATCAATTAAAATTGTTTATAAAGGGTCGCATATACCGGTGTCCATTTCATTATTGTGAAGTCATACACACAATCGAATTGTATATATGACGCATGTATGTATATGTATATGATGAGAGATATATGAAAATAACACATTGTTGATTGTGGCGCCACAGAGTAAAAAATTAAATTTTAAACATTCTCTCTGTTTAGTATTCGTTTTAAATTTAGATTTTAATTATTATTTAAATGATAATTGCAATACTATTGCGTGCACAATGAAATTATTATATAAAAGTATGTGGTTTATAGGTTATGTACATATGATAATGAACTGAAGTGAACAAAAAGGAAATATGAGAAATTTAATTTTGATAATAATTCAGAATAATTGATGTCAACTCTTGGAGACTGCATATCTTTTTTTTTTATTATTAAATGAACTGCATGTTAAATATTTTTACAATTATATATTTTGCAATGTATTTCATCATTCAAATATCATGAAAATGGGCGGGTGAATATGTGATTTCCGGTGGGCTTACGCACTCTTACGGATGACAATAGAATCACGCTCTTTCTTTTTCATGGCTCGTGGCACTGTTTAGATCTTGTCGCGATGAAGGTATGAATCCGTTAATAATATCGTAATCCTTCAATTAATTAAAAATATGTAACATTCAAATAAAAAAGTGTATGTTCTTCGATATATTAATGTGTATATTGCATGAATACTATTATTTTTACCATCATAATTTTTCGTTTACAAATGAGTGTCGCCGCTTGTGCATCTTTACACAGACATAATTCAAAAATAACAATGTTTCAACAATAACTATTCATATTAAACATTATTCGGTATCATATTAATCAAGTGAAAGAATAATTATTCGTGATTTTTATGAAAATTATTGATATAGTTAATTTAAAAATGAGCAATAAGCATCTTAACCTCTAAATTTACTGTCTCTGTGTACAATTACGATTTATATAAAGAACTATATTTGAGTTATCTCAATGATATATCCTAAATATTTATTTATTTCAATTTTTACAGTTAAACGTGTCCTACCCGGCTACAGGATGCCAAAAGCTCTTCGAAATAACAGACGAGCACAAGCTCCGAATGTTCTACGAGAAGCGCATGGGCGCCGAAGTAGAGGCTGATTCTCTTGGTGATGAATGGAAGGGTTATGTGGTGCGCGTTGCTGGTGGAAACGATAAGCAAGGTTTCCCCATGAAGCAGGGTGTTTTGACGAACGGTAAAATTGAAATGAAAACATACTATAGAATTACAAACATTTTATATTTCGATTAATTAATCAGTTTTTTTTTATCATTGAATTCACAGGACGTGTTCGTTTACTTCTGTCAAAGGGTCATTCATGTTACCGACCACGTCGTGACGGTGAACGCAAACGTAAATCCGTTCGTGGATGCATTGTCGATGCCAATCTTTCAGTGTTGGCATTGGTTATCATCAAAAAAGGAGAACAGGTAAATAATAAATATTATTTACATGTAGATGTATTGATTTATTGTATGATATAGTCCATGCTACACAGGCAGTGTCCAAGTGTGTATTTTTTTATCTTGGAGACGTTCATGTTCATGGGATATCAAATGGATTTCAAGATTTGAGGGATTGATAAATATTTATGAACTTTCACTCAGTGTACAAATCCGACAATTATATAAATAACGAAGTTCATTGGGTATTTAAATTTGATTAATGATTGTTATGAAAATTTTGCATTTTCGTTTTGTAGGAAATTCCTGGGCTCACAGACAAGAATTTGCCGCGTCGTTTGGGACCGAAAAGAGCCGGAAGAATTCGCAAACTCTTCAATTTAACGAAGGAAGATGATCTTCGCGAATTTGTTGTTAAACGACCAGTCCAAAAAGAAGGCAAGAAAGAAAATTTTAAGGCCCCGAAAATTCAGCGTCTTATCACGCCAATCACTCTCCAGGTTATTTGACATTTCAATAATTAATTCTATTGTTTAAAATATATATATATATATACAGTGTCATTAATTATTTTATATAATTATATTTTCATTTGTATTTTTCGTTTAAATTTATAGCGTAAACGTCATAGAATAGCATTGAAGAAGAGACAGCGTGCTGCTTGCAAAGAGCAGGCTGCTGAATACGCCAAGCTGTTGGCACAAAGGCAAAAGGAGGCAAAGGCAAGACGCGCTGAGGAGATCAAGAGAAAGCGCAGTGCTTCAATGCGCGACTCGAAATCATCAAGCCAATCTGCACCCGTTGCGACTAAGTAAACTGATCGCGGATATGTATTAAAATAAAAAAACAATTTAAAAAAAAAGTACGATCAAGCGTTCAAACATTTTCATTCTAATTTCATTAATTCATTTTGATAGGTGACACTACTTTTTATTATTATTATTTTTTTTTCTATTGAAAAATATGATTGCGTTAACTTCTCTTTCTCTTCTCATGTCTCAAATGAAATGCTGAATGAAAAAAAAAAGAATGTCTGCAATATGTTTGGCTATTTATTCTGTCTGTCAAAATTCTTTTTTTCATGATTGCATTTGTGAAATGATTTGTGTTAATAGGATTTAAGTGTGTGTCAAGCGATGGTTTCTTCGTGGCTATCATCGGAGACAAATAAATGTCAGAATCCAAGTAGAGTTGAGCCAATAAAGTTTCTACTTCGTTCATTGAATTTAAATCGCCCACGATTGCCAGGTACATTAACATTTAGAGATGAGCCACCTGGACCCGACAAAAGTTTATGTGAAATTGTCAGTCGTATCAGTAATCGCGTAGACATTGATTCGAAATTAGTGAATGAGAGTCCAATTGAACTTATACAACATAGTACAATTAAAAATTATAGTCGCGAGAGTTGCGATTTGAATTCGAGAACTGAATCAGCAATCGAGTGTTTGTCAAAACGAATAAATAATGACGAGAATGACAGCGTAATTCCTACTGGTGAATTATTTAAACACAATAATAATTATTATTCATTGAATTATTTGTGAGAATTAATTGAAATTTATTCAGGAACTTCTGGGAAAATATATAAACGTGGACGTCTTAACGGAGAATCATTGGACACAATCAAAAAATGGGGATCTGCAAGAACGTTTGCTCCAAAAATTGGAGATATCAACAACGATACGTGCAGTATAGAACCCAACAGTTCCCAAAAAAAAGTTGTGTCAACCTACTGGCAAAATACTAACGCTGCAGCAATGCCAATCAATTTTAATAACGAACTCATGTTCAATAGTTTTGATAACGGTGGACGTATATATAATTCTTTAGATGATCATACAAGTGTGTGCGATGGTAAACAATTCACTACATCTACTTGTAGACGAGGATTTCACTCACAATTGTTCGAAAGTTTGGAAAATTCATCAACCCAAACACCCGAGAACCGAGAGATTAAACAACATCAATCGACATGCCGTCCAGCAGTTAATATAGTGAAGAAAAAAAAATATTTACCGCATGACAAAGTATCACAAGACAATTTGTCTGTTAATATTGATGAAATCATCGATGAAAACGAATTTAAAGAGACATATAGTGAAAATCCTCTTCGTCGAATTCATTTATCAATAAATAATTATTTCCATTCGCCCTGTGACTCGCCATTAGTTTCACCAAAGCGATCAAAATTACATAACGAACCTATCAATGGACGTGAAAAAAAATTGTCGAAGAAGAATGTATTGAAAATGATTGAAAAGCGAAAGTCTCTTGGTAAAATATCAAAGGAGAGACAACAGATGAAAAGAATTTCAGCGGGAGATCGCGTGGAAAACAATGACTCCAAATATAAATGTCAATCATCGATAGAGCCAGAATTCAGTAAACTCTTAATGGAAGGTGATGTAAAAAACGCTTCCAATAAAGAATTATCTGACAATAAACATTTAAATAATGCAAACGAAAGTAAAAGAGCCGCTAATTTAAATTCATCGAAGAATTGTCAACAAGTTTTTAAAACTTGTGGCGAATTGAATCCTTCAACTCCCACAAACCACTCAATGAACTCACAACGCACGAAACAATCCAAAATGGAGCGTATGAAACACCGATTGCAAGCTGTGCTAAGCGGTGACCATAAAACTGTCGCTAAACCATCAGAAATATTGATTCCACAAAGTGTAAGAGGTCGTCATATTTTTCAACCATTCGCTGACATTCAGGAGCATTCAGAAACAATACGTTTGGCAAAAGATTATGTGAAGAAGAAAAATGGTCACTATGATCGTAATCAATATGCATCAAAAACATTCAAAGCCTCCAGTAATATTAATCCAATCTGGAAGCCCAACGGCAATGCGAGATCATTGCCAATTAGACGTACTACAATTTACGAAAATGATCAAAGTTCAAAACAAAGAGTGGACATTAATACCAATGCAAGTGTTGAATATAGTGCATCGCTAGACAATGGCAATGCTGCTATAGAATCAAATGTTCCAGTTATAAGATCCAAAACATTTATTGCTGCATCCAGAAATGCAAGAGTCACTGAAGTAAATGATACTTTTGAAATGGGAAAATTTAATAACTGCCACTCGAAATCTTTGCGGATGTGGAAGGAATTGCTTGCCAATATAGATGAAGAGTATATGACAGAGAGATTTGTTAAACATTCTAATGAAACAGTTAGCACTGATGATTGCTCAGATTCAATGATACAATCCAACAATGATAATGAGTCACAGACAACGCAAAAATTCGACATGACACAGAGTCTTCAAACGGTGTCGGAAGATGTTGAACATCTGGACGCATCCACGGAAACCGATATTGATATTCCATTGCATCGGGGCCTATCAATGGATACTGGTAATTCATGCGATGACTTTCCCAGTGTATCAACTGACCAGTCCAATCAAATATTTGTTGATGCTGAAGTGTCTTGCAGTCTTCCGACAATCGTATCGTTCAATGAAGTGCCGTTGAGCAATTCTGTGATAAAATCACATCGCATGATTGAAACACAAACATCAAAAATATCATTTCAATCATCATCTACAGAGAAAAAAGAGACATCTGCCGAAACTGTTCGGCTTCAATTACATTCCAAGTATGTTAATACTGAGCGATGTGCTTTAATTGATAGCGCGACTGGAAAAGATGTTCGGGAGATTCAAAATTTTTGCTGTGATACGCAAATAACTAACACGGAATCGTCAATGTTTGATAATCAATCACTTAACAATTTAAAACTACGAATGAACAGTATAGAATCTCAAGAAAATTCACTCAATATGGAAATTGAAAATATATCTACAAATATTTGCGGCGGTCCTTCTTTATCAACTGAATTAGTGTGTTCTGAAACATCAGTGATTGGTAATGAGAATGGTGATAAAATAAAGGGACTCCCAGATGAAGTAGTGAAAGCTTTCAAAATTGCCGCTAAAAGGGCGGAAAATTTACATCAAGCTATTGAAATATATCGTGAACACGAGATGAAAAAACAAAATGAATTGAATATATTGTCTGAAGAATACAGAAAAGAAAGAAAGATACTTAATTTATTGCGAGAGGAAAAACGTAAATCGCAATCGTTAATTAACGCGTTGAAACAAGTCAGTGATTCTGAAAAAATACTCCAAGCGGGTTTGGCAAAATTGGCGTCTCAGCAAGAAGTGCAATTTACATTGGATAAACTTTTGGATCATGTGGCGAAAGAAGTAAAGTGTAGTCGTCAATGCGTAAAATTCAAACATTCAATGTCGAATGAGAATGAAACATACGATGTGAATTCAGAATGGATATGTGAATTAGAACGATCTTCATTGCCATCAATATATCCAACAGCAAGAACTAAAATTTTGCCCATTGTTTATGGCGCAGTGTGCTCTTTAATTTTTTGGTCATTACAATGCTCTACTTCATGTGAATTAGAATGAGATGAAATGTTTTCACTGAAGCCAAATAGAATAGACAAACAAATATTTATATATATATATATATCTATTTGAAATTTTATTCATGCAAAAAATATAATAATGATCATATTATCATTGAATTTCATTTATTCTTCTTCTTCGAGCACATCGACAGCAGCCGATCCCGTTACGTCAACAAGTTGCTTCGATGTAAATGTCGCGATAATCTTTTGCGATCCGCTTTTTTGCGGCACCAATTGGTGCTCAACTCGAACATCCTCAAGCGGTCCCACATCTCTGAACTTCAACATTTTATTCTTTGATAATCCGGGCCCAGCATAATTGAACACACAATTGGTTAAGGTAATTTTTAAAGGATTCTTAAAGCTCAGAGTTATTGTTGAAGGTTTTCCGACTACCGGATCTCCCGCAATCTAAAATAATATCGAAGTTAATGAAATTTATTTAGACACCAATTGCAAAAGGCAAACATTAATTATTCTATAAATCAATACTTCAACTCTAATCGTAGGTTTTATCACTTGAAAGTCATCTTCATCTGCCCATGTTTGATTAGTTTCTTGAACAGTTGCAATAGCATTCAATTTCATAATCGAATATTCAACCAATTTGTCAAGATAATCATCAACTGTAACTCTCAATTTCAATTGTTCGCCTATAAAACATCAGACAAAAATTAATTTAGTATAAAAACAAATAATGACAATATACGACGATAAAAAATTTTTAGATGAATGAAATTTTTTTTTACTGGCATTCGGTTGAACAACAAAATTTCCCTCTGCTCGTTTAACCAAGTTTGCCTTGACGCCATTATAATACACACTTCCGGCCCATAGTATCGCCCGAATCGTACGTTTTTGCGTTGCTTTATTGGTGATGTTTACCGTGACAGTGAATGGATCGCCAATGTTAACACGTTCAAGATCCACCAGTTTAAAATCAAGATCTTCATTTTCCGGCGCCGGTACAGCAAAAAATCTTTTGGCTGTTGGTGTACTACGCACTGCTCGATACAGGGTCAATCGCTCATCGCCAGAACCTTATGACGTGAAGTCACACGCATTGTACAAAATAAAAAGTCACACTATTGTTAGAAGATGCGAGCGAAATTTAATAAAATTCAATAATATCATTAATATAATTTTCACCTTCTGGTGCTTTATATTGACTGGTTATATCTTCTCGATCTTTATCGCCATTAGGATCAAAAATCCACGGAGCTTTAGTGAGAATCATTCGTCCAATGCTGCAATAAAAGTAAAAAAAAAAAATAAGAGGACAATTAAAAATAAATATTAATATTTGGATAGAATAAAAATATTCAAATAGATGAACGCTTTGTAATTGTAAAACTAACTGTTTGGTATCGCCATTAATTCTCGTATAACCAATAACACTGTTTGGATCTTCTTTCCATCCAATAACATCGGCATTTACAGTGGCAACAAGAAATGTCGCGTCATAATTAAATCCAACAACACCTTGTCGTACAGCTTCAACTGAACATGGACCACATCGATAATAACCGTCCGATGTTTCCTGTGGAGTACCATCAATTGCTTGCCATCCGCCATAGCCTTTAGGTAAATCCGGTCTTGCCATCCAAACATCATTCCAAACATGATAATTCCATATTGAATCTGAATTAGTTGGATTATTCGGATCATATTCCAATGGTTTCATATCCGCATCGTAATAGCGATCAATTGATAGCGACGCATTTGCATCATGAGCCGATACAAGATTTGTAATGACTCGTGATGGAAGTCCAAGTGCTCGACAAATTGTTGCGACAACGCCAGCAAATACCCAACACTGGCCATATTTCACATATTCACCACCGGATTCAAGATACTCCTCCAAAATAGGAACACTACCAGTCCATGCAGATGGAGCAGTACCATCTTCATAATCGCCATCCCATCTTCCATATAAAACGCCATTAAAAACATCATCACCATTTTTTACATTGTAGCAGTTCACCTTGAAAAATTGAATACAAATAATATTTTATATGCCATTGATTTAATTAATTGTCGATGAAGAATAATAATCTACTATACAGTTTTGGCAATGGAATATATATTTTACCATTTTGGAGATTGTTCTTGATACTTTAACAGGATCGCCACGTTGTATTGATTTCATTTCTGCTTTGTCAAATAGCAACATACAGGCTGGAAGAACGCATGCATCAAACTGTCCAAAGATCCATTCACGTCCACGTGTACTCCCTTGGGGTCCAACCCATATTTTACCCACGTCATTGAGAATATATTCATCAAGCAATGTTTCATCCTCCATATAAACTATATCCTCTGACAAATCAAATAAATAAAGACAATGAATTATTCATATATCTCTTGATTGTAAATGATATTTATATAAAAACACCAGCCTTTGAGCCATGGATTGAAGAGCAAATAGATATCCTTCTTATATTGATATGTTGTTGGTGGTTCTTTACTGTCAGCAATTGTTGTCTCAATATTTAATTGCCATACGCCTACTGGACTGTCAACAGGACTTCGAACTTCAATCGACAAATCATTTTCACTTATATCAATCATCCGCACACCCCATGCTTCAAGGTCTGTTAAATACTCGTCACGTTTTGTTACAATATCAACACCTTGTGTGCCACGAAAGACATTTGGATTTGCTCCAAAATTAAAGAGTAAACGCACAACATCTGTATCATCAATATAATCACGATTGAATCGCACAGCAAGATTGAATGGCTGGCCACGACGCAATATTGCCGTAGGTTCATCCAAATGTATTAATTCAAAATTATATGTATTGTGAAGTTTAGCATTTTGCTTTTCATACATAAATACTGCCTCGACAATTAATGGCTCTGTTGTCACCATCTACAATTAAAAATAACATGAAACAATGAAATACTTTTAAGTTCATAAATATATATGATGTACAGTAGGTATTTGTTGAATGTGAAGTTGGAAACTGATGAATTGTTCAGAAGTCTTGACCATGACACAGTCAAAGAGAATACATATATATATTTATATGTCCTCGATACGACAAATTGATTGTATTCCTATATAATTTTTACATTTATTATAATGCATAATACATAACGCCTCCATTGATTGTTTATATTATTATTTTATTCATTGCAGCTAATGAATTATATATTTTTGCTTCTTCACTTTGCATTATTTTGTACATGAATACATATTTTTTGTTTGCCTGAAGAGCGTACACATTCATGCAGTGAATGTGTTAAAATTAAAAATGATGTTGACTATAATTAAAATTATGTATACTATATAATATATGATAAAATTGAGAGCAATGTGTAAATGTTGATTGCACAAATTTCACATCCGTATTTGAGTCATCGATGACGGATACATGTTGTCATAGTGGGTAAGGTGATAGTTAAGTTTATCCTGGGAAAATCCATTAGTGTATTGGGTGATCCATGTAATATAAATCAGTTTTATATATAAAATGATCGTCCGGCCCCGAATGATCCGCACCGCAATGCAATGAATCATCAATTGTATATTAAAGCACGAGCAGTCTGATATACAACTATGTACAGAGGTGATTTTATTTATAAGCTGTCGTAAGACAATAAACTCCTGTGATGATAGTTAATTTTATGAATGATGTATGCCTCGTCAAGTTTATCTACATGACTTCTCCTACTTCGCTATTAGATTGTGAATAAATATATTTTTAGTCGAAACATTATGGGTTTGTTACGCAAATTCAAATTATTCCAGAATTAAATTGACAAATTAACCGAATAATGCATTCACTGATGACTGATAATTTATTTAAATTAAATGCGTTGACGATGAATAGCGAATGTCTTATGACTATTGTTGGTGCAATTGAAATAATTGTGTAAATTAAAAGTGATTGTTTAATTTTTGTATTTATCCTTTGGTATATTTATCAATATTTATTTATTATCATTTATAAGATATAGAAAATCGTAACACTGTGGCTATTTTAAACGTTCATGAATAGAATTCGTGTTAATGGATAGATTGAATAAATTTATTGTCGAAGAAAATGAAAGGCACTATACTGACCTTGAAATTTTTCGTCGTTGATATTTATTGAGAAGAAGTAAAATATATATAAAAACGTGTTTGCATACAAATTAAAGAATATTTAATAAGTAAAATAAAATGAAAAATTGTGCAAGTTGATGATATTTGTACGACTGGCACGTTGTGAGAAATGACAGTTGACTTTTATATATGAGCGGCTATACACCAGCTTCCTACAGAAAGACCACAATGTCCCCACTACAAAAATTAATCTCTCAAAGAAATCGGCAGGATATCTCATATACGACTCCATATGGATAGTACACGGCCACAAAGTCTACGGTATGTTTGAACAGAGAGGAATGTCACAAAATATATTAAATACTTTTTAAGTTCTTGGGACTTTATTAAATAAATAGATGAATCAGATGTCATCTTTAATTTATAATTATATCTACGTCAAGAGTCAATTTTTCATGGCTGTATTGAGACATAGCTGTTTTACACAACGAACGTATGTTCATTAGTGCTTATAATAATGATGCAACATATTTTTGTTAATCAAAAAAAATAAAAAAAGAAGAAGAAAGAAAGGAAGGAACAAAATTATAAATAATTTTTAATTATATCTTATCAAAAGTAAGCCGAAACTTGACCCAATATTCAAATCTCTTGCTTCCACTGTGAACGTCAATGATACATATTTATATATAAGGAGTGGTTTAGAATAAACATTTTAATAAATAAATAATCAACACATTAAAACATCTTTTTTACAGTTTTCACACAATTTGTATTTTTATTTCTGTATATCCCCTACACAAATTATGTAATAAATTATTGGTCTGTCTGTGGTATCGCTCTCTCCATGATTCTTGTATTATATTAATTCATTTATCTATTTTTTTTTTCCATTTTTTCTTATTTTTTGGTAATTATTCGTTTCACATCTAATTAATTAGGAAAAGAATTTGGCTAAACATGATGTGAAAATTAATAGAGGGGATGTGTATGGCCATTATGTATACATATACATAAAGATGGCAATGTGCATAAATTAAAATGTATTACAATGACGTTAATTTAACAAGTAACTGAGCTGCATCGAGAATATCACTTTGTCATCATTCACTGTATTGTTTATAATTAATCTCATTTTATACCAATCAACGCTGAGCCTTTTGCAAAAGTCCTGAGTGCTGGCGGCTGGCAATCCGATAAAAATATAATAATACATATCCATATGTGTATTTTATTTTCAATAATTGTCAACTGACATATTCATCTATGGAGCAATGGATTAGCAATTGATGCAGTTCTATGCTTTCGATTATCTTTCTCATCTTTCCCTTTCCTCACTTTATTTTGTTTTGTTGTTGATACTATATAATAATTATTAATAGCAGACAATCAAAAATCGCTTTATATGATTAAGTAAACTATCATACAGTATTTAATCAATTCAATATTTATGTATAAAGACATGTACATTTCTGGGAAAATATGAATCGCGATAATGGTAAAACACCCGTGTGTCAACGATTAAAAGAAAAAGAAATATTATCCACGAAAAGTAATTTAGTCGGGTGTAGAGTAAAATCAAGACAAATATATCGTACCGAAATGAATTATTCCTTGTTCGAAATATAAATTAATGTAGAATAAAACGATATAATTTTTTGTATGTTCAATGGTTGCAATAACGGGCAGCATTTTATTATATTCAATTTCTGTTATTGTTTCATTAATAATAATAATAATGATAATAATAATAATATCCCGGGTTTTTAAATATATTTTATTTTAAGCACAGATATCATTTTATTTTATTTTTCTTTTCCTTTCATTTATAATTCTTCAAGTAAATCTAAAATAATTCACATTATGAGGCAAAAATTTTGGCACGAATTATTTACCAAACGTTGCTCGCTAAACTGCCGATTAATTATCGAGCACTATTATTTAATATTTATCCATGTTGTCGTTTCTATATATGAAGAATCTATATATATATATATTGTTTTGTAGTTTTAAATGTGATTTTGGAATTTAATTTGTTTGTTGAATATATTGAAATAACAAATCGCAGCGAATATTCAATACTTTAATTTTAATCTAAAGATCCATTTCATCAACGTATATAAATAATTAATCGCAATGTTACAGCAAAAACTGCTCAAACTCATAATCATGGCGGAATGTTATTTGTTACAGTTTTCACACACAAATATATATCAATAATTATTCAAATATCCAAAATATTTTTAATATTTCCGGGCAATAAATGATTTCACTCCAATAATAGTAATAATAATATAATTATAATTATGAAAACATAATTAATACTACGCAAAATTGATGTAATCTCGTCAAAATTATACAGATAAAAATAATAGTTATTATTGCAGCAGTAACAATAAAAGATGGGATAGTAACTCGGTCATTGATGAAAAATATAAGATAAAACAAAAATACCACCATGATAATAATAATAATAATAATAACAATCATATGTGAAATTAACAATAAAATACAACAATTGAAGTATTTGTAAATAACACATGACGATTATACGTTTGAAAAAGAATATGTATATATCGACGAGTAATTGCAGTAAATATAGATTGTATTATGTATATATACATATTAATATTTCTAATTTATATAATAGCACTTTTCATTAGATTCGCTCGAATGACAAATTCACATTATTATTTTTCGCTATTTGTTTTTCATTTCCGTCTTATGCTCCCATTTGTTTGTTATTTTTTTTATTTTTATATTCTTTGCATTATATCACACTTTCGATTACGCTTTTATTCGATTTTCTTTTTTTTTTTTTTTT